>JADRCD010193317.1:10704-48560 GCA_019843815.1 Montemys delectorum | reverse complement strand
TTTTTTTTTTTTTTTTTTTTTTTTTTTTTTGGTTTTTTGAGACAGGGTTTCTTCTCTGTATTGCCCAGGCTGTCCTAGAACTCACTCTGTAGACCAGGCTGGAACTCAGAAATCCGCCTGCCTCTGCCTCCCAAGTACTGGGATTAAAGGTGTGCGCCACCAGTGCCCGGCTTTTATTTCAATTTTTTAAAAAAGGTATTTTACCAAGATCTGCTGTGGGGATTTGCTGTTATTTTACTTGTTCACTTATTTTTTAATTAACTGTTTCAAGCCTTGATACTTGAGGCTTTAGAGGGAGAGCTAAGTTTTTCTGTTGCCTTAGCTTTTATTAAAGCTTGAGTTTTATAAGATTTAAATAAAAGTTTACCACCACCACCAACCCCATCCCTCTCCCCCATCCCTCACCCCCCATGGCCCCACCACCACCCTACCCTGACCTCACCACCACCAAACACTCCCAGCCCAAGAAATCCTTGGTCTCATGTTTTCTTTCTCTCACTAGTGAAGCCACCAAGTATCTCACTGAAGCTCTCCAGTCTGTCACTGAGCTGGAACTAGAGGAGAACCTGGAAAAGATCATCGATGCAGTTGAAAAGCAGCCCCGTAAGTGACATTTTCTGACACTGCTGAGATTGTCATATCGTTGTGTCCTCTGATTCAAAAGGATACTGAGGCTCGAGGCTCCAGTATTAACATAGCCCAGACACACAGTAGTGCCTTTTCCCAGAGGGTTAGTTCAGTTGTCACCTCAGGATATTCTGTTCGTTTTGTAGCTCCCAGTCTCCTGGGGAGGTGGAGTTACCACAGCATCTTTTCTATATTTAACTATTGAATTTTCCCTTTAAAGAATTATGTTGTTGTGCCAGGTGATGGGGGCGCACGCCTTTAATCCCAGCACTTGGGAGACAGAGGCAGGCGGATTTCTGAGTTCGAGGCCAGCCTGGTCTACAGAGTGAGTTCCAGGAGCCAGGGCCATACAGAGAAACTTTGTCTCAAAAAAACAAAACAAAACAAACAAAAAAAAGAATTATGTTGTTGTTATTATTTTGCATGTGATTATACACTTATGCCACAGTACGTATGTGAAGGTCAGAGGACAACTTTGGAGCGGGTCTTCTCCTTCTACCATGTGGGTCTGAGATTCAGATTCATGTCACCGGAACTTTGTGGCAAGTGTTTCTACCTGCTGAGTTATGTTGTTGGCCTTGATTTGATCCTTAATGGTCTCTTCTTTTGCTCTTTAAACCTGTGACTGTTTCGACAAGTAGATACTCTCAGTGTTTGGGGGAATAAGAGAAAAGTAAGAAGGCCTAAATTTCCTGCTCTGTTGGTTAAATACTTCATCTGCTATCATAGGCACTGACCTAACAAGGAGAAATGAACCAATGTTTCTACTGCCAACAGAATAGGAGTTTTAGCCCACTCTGATATGTGGTATGAATGCTAGCATCTTCAGTGATGTAGAAAGTCATGTGGTCCATGATACAGAGGAGAACTTGTTCTCTATTTACTTCTAAAGGTGGGATTTTAAACACACCTTTTATAAATTCCTTTACAGTGAAAATTTAGGAAGTCAGGATTATTATTAATCATCATATATTAATTTCAAATGGCATATGGTATTTTGCCTGAAGACAGTGACTAAGGGTATATACGCTTTCCGATCAGGCCTGAGTTTGTGTTGCTTTCTAGCCTGTTTAGCTGTGTTCTTGGGTTGATACTCAAAGTTGCTCTCCCCATCAATAAGAAATGTGTATGTTGCTGGGTGTGGTAGCATCCTCTAATCCTAGCACTGGGGAGATAGAAGCAACAGATCTCTCTGAGTTTGAGCCTAACCTCGTCTGCATAGTGAGTTCCAGGCTAGCCAGGGCTCCACAGCGAGACCATCTCAATAAACAAACAAACAGAAAAAGCAAACACATTGATCTGAGTGCTAGGAAGCACTTTCTAATGGAATAAAGTTTGTAAAATACTAAAGACAGCGTGGTACATTTACCAAGTCTGCAGTGAAAGAGAGCTGTCCTTCATTTGCCCTTTCTACCATTACAGTGAAACACAGTGATTTCCATTAAGTTATATCTCGCCAACCCCACTGAAGCTGACCGAGTTTATATCACTAAATAGTCTTTAGAAAACGTTGCTATATACTAAGGTATTATGACTGTACTTGACACATGGCTTTTATGATTATTCTGACCTAATAGTTTCTATAGACGGGTTTAACCTAAAGCTGAAAATTCAGAATCAGAAACGCTCTCAGATAGTGAACTTTTTGAGCGTCAAAACGAGTGCCACAAGTAGGAAATTCCTCACTTGACCTTGTATGATGAGTCACAGTATTGTACACAAGTACCTTTCTTAAGGCTGTGTGTAAGGTATACATAAAGCATAAAGAGCCAAGGACTTGTCAAGTGTTTGTACTTCCGTCACTCTGGAGGCCAGCCTGAACTATATATGGAGGCCCTGCTTAAGAAAGCCCATCAAAAAGGCATAGAAAAGAATTTCCTGGCTGGAGAGATGGCTCAGTGTTTAAGAGCACTCCCTGTCCTTGCTGAGGACCCAGACTCAGTTCTCAGCACCCACCTGGTGTCTCACAGCCTCCTGTAACTCAATTCTAGAGGATCCCATGTTTGCTTCTGACTTCTGTGGGCTCCTTCATGCATGCTGTGCACAAAAATTTATGCTGGCGCACATAAATACACATGAATAATAAATAAATAAATAAATAAATAAATAAATAAATCATTTAGAAAAGGAATTTCGTATTTGACTTAAGGTCCCAGCCCCAAGAAATCTCATTTATATGTAGCATACAGTTATTCTAAAATCTGCAAAAGTTCCAAATCCAAACCCTTCTGGTGTCAATGTTCTTGAATGAGACACTCGACCCATTGCACAAATCCTACAATTGGATTTTGTGTCTTATTTTCAGAAGTGCTATACAAATAGAGATGTTTGTTTTTGCCTGGTGTGGTGGTGCACACCTTTAATTCTAGCAAAGGTACAAGCGGAAGCAGAGGCGGAAGCAGAAGTAGGTAGATCTCTGAGTTTGAGGCCAGCCTGGTCTTAAGAGTCTGAGGCCAGCTGAGGCTACATATTGAAACCCTATCTAAAAAAAAAAGTAGAACAGGTGCTTGTAGAACATGAGAGAGGGAGGAGAGAGAGAGAGAGACGGGGCGGGGGGAGAGGAGAGGAGAGAGAATGTGTCTCAAAAGTGCTGGGATTACTGCTGCCTGCTAGTATATCCAACCAAAGAACTAATTTTTATGCCTTGATTTCAGACAAGGTTTTATGTAGCTCAGGTTGGCCTCAGATTCCCTATGTAGCCCAGGATAGCCTTGAACTCCTGATTCTCTTGCCTCCCAATTCAAGTGCTATAGACATCATGGTGGGAGCTACCATACCTGAGAGTCTTCATGTCTGTTTCACATTTTAATTTTGAACTTCCTTTTTCAGTGTCATCGAACATGATCGAACGATCAGTGGTGGAAGCAGCCGTGCAGGAGTGCAGTCAGTCTGTGGATGAGACGATGTACGTGGGTAAAAGGGACATGGGAAAGTGACTAGTAATCCATAGTTCTACACTAGAAGTTGTCATTGCTTATTTCATTTTGAATGGTAGCCCACGTTATAAATCTCATTATTAAGTGATTTGTCTTCCTTACTTTTTCTAGTGAGATTATGGTATTTGTATATTACTGACGTCATGTGTTTCCAGTCAGTCTGATTTAATAGTCTGGGAGCTATGAGTGAATTAAATTGAACATCAAAAGTATAATTGACTGGTTGGTTGTTTGAGACACGCTAGGCTGGCCTGGGGATTTTTGATTTTCCTGTTTCTTGGCCTTCCTAGTGCAGGGAGTGTGGGAGTCCGGGTTGGGTGGGAGGTAGGGGTGGTTGGTAGCTGTGGGGAGTGATGGTGGAGGGCGGGGAAGCACCTTCACGCCTGGCTCCTTTGTATCTCGTCAAAGTAGAATGTCAAACTAAAAACTTTATCCTCTTATTACTTGTGACACAATAAAAAAAAGTGATACATGGCTTGAGGAAAACGTACAAGGTATTATATGCAAAAGATTATACTGTAAATTATGCTTATAATATTTGAGTTTAATTAAAGTTCAGAACTGTGTTTTGTGGGTTGTTTTTCAGAGAGCATGTTTTCAATATCATTGGAGCTTTTGATATTCCACATTTTATATATAATTCAGAAAGAAAAAAATTTCTTCCGTAAGTATACCATGTATCATTTACTGGTATAATATGATTTTTAAGATTTATTTTATGTGTATAAGTGTATACTGTGTGTGTGCCTGGTGTTCCTGGAGCTCAGAAGAGGGTGCTGGATCCCCTGGAGTTAGAGTTACAGACTGCTTTTAGCTACCATATGAGTCTGGGGAATTGAACTCAGGACCTCTGCAAGAGCAGCAAGTGCACTTATCCACTGAGCCATCTTTTTATTTATTAAGTTAATTTTAATTGTATTTTTTTTCCTCACAAAATATATAGTTTTATGTTTTACTTTTGGCTGACCTTTGTTATATATATGCATATATATACATAGATGTGATATATATATTTAATGATATTCCTTTTTTCTCTAGTCTATCAATGACTAATCATGCTGCACCAACCTTATTTGGAACAGCAAAAGACAAAGCTGAGCTATATCGTGAACGTTATACCATTTTACACCAGGTAAGTTGGGAATGGGAGAACATCAATAAACTGGGGAGGAACAAGAGCTTTGAGAAATCTCAAGGATGTTTAAAGGATTCACTTTTGTATGTTAAAGTTGGTCATTCAAGGCTGGGTTTAGTGGTTCATATCCATAATCCCAATACTTGAGATTGCAGAGGCAGGAGGTAGCTGTAAGTTCGAGGCCAGCATTGGAGTTATATAGTAGGATCCTGTCTAGAAAGAAAGGAAAAAAGGAAGAAGGAGCCAGGCAGTGGTGGCGCACGCCTTTAATCCTAACACTCAGGAGGCAGAGGGAGGCAGATTTCTGAGTTTGAGGCTAGCCTGGCCTACAGAGTAAGTTCTTGGACAGCTAGGGCTACAAAGAGAAACCCAGTCTCAAAAAACCAAAAAGTGTTAGGATTAAAGGCGTGCGCCACCAAGAACGAGATCAAAATCGGAAAAAAAAAAAGAAAAGAAAGAGGGAAAGAAAGGAAGAAGGAAGGCCATTCTGTAGACTGCTTCCAGGGTATGTGATTGACACCCTATTGAGAGCGCAGAGATACAAAGTGCCTTTCCCTTTAATGAGTGTGGTCAGAACTTAATACTTGCTCTTGAGGTGCCAGGCATTGTTTAGCACTTTGCATTGCATTAGTCACCTCAATTAGCCCACTAGCACGAATAGACTCATGAATGTTTTACAAGTGAGGATTCTGAAGCCTAGAGAGGTTTCATGACTTTCCCAAAGGTCACATGTAGAGAGTTGGGATAGGATTCAGACTCCGTCTGTCTGATCTGTCCAAAGCCCACTATATTCGCAAGATATACAGACGGGCTGGTGATATACAGATGGGCTGGTGAGATGGCTCAGAGCACTGACTGTTCTTCTCAAGGCCCTGAGTTCAAATCCCAGCAACCACATGGTGGCTCACAACCATCTGTAATGAGATCTGATGCCCTCTTCTGGTGTGTCTAAAGCCAGGTACAGTGTACTTACATATAATAATAAATAAAATCTTAAAATAAAAAAGATACACAGACAATGTTTTCAGTAGAAGAACCAGGGAGGTTCTATGTCAAAGTCTATGCAAACTGTAGTGAGTTAAGTAGCGGCCTGGGCAACTTAATGAGGCCCTGTGTCAAAATAGATAGCAGGAAGCCCTATGCATATAGCTCAGTGGTACAAGGCTTGCCTGGCCTGGATGGCCCCCTAGGCTCAGTCTCCAGTTCCACAAAGAAAGATAAGCTTTTGAAAGTCAGAATACTGCTAATCTGCTAAAGTATGGGCAGATTCTGTTCCAGTCATCTACAACAATGTAGTCAAGAGTGGATACATAAATGCAGGTCAGGGGCAGAGGGCAGCAATCTGGGGAAGGGCTTAGGAGGCATCTGCAGTGAGTGAAGAACTGGGGCTGTGAGGAAAAGACCCCAGAGAAAGGAAGGTGGATGAAGCAAGGCAAGAGGCTCAGATCAGGGGCGCCTGGGATGGCAGGGTGTGGCCGGGGCACAGGAGGTCTGTGAACTCCTGTTCCCAGCAGCTTCTGTCCTGCGTAGTCACCCTGAGCTGCAGCTCTGACTCTGTCATGGTTTTGCATGGACATCTTTTGGAGGACGGCTGCTGCTATGGAGTGGAATAGTTAGGCCTGGTGGTTGAGATCTCCCATCCTATGCTTTTGGCCTCACCCGTACTTTGCTCCTGTCTGGCTGGAGGCAGACGGAAGCTGTTTGTTCTTTTGTTTCTGTCACTTTGGCTATACTGTTGGCTGTACTGCAGAAACCAACCATGAAATTCCCGGTTCTGGAAGACCCCTTCTCAATCCCTCTATCATTTTGAAGCTTTCTCTTTTTTTTTTTGTTATTGTACAAAATGTTGGATTTCCTTATGACGTGTACTTTGGTCACATTTCTCTTCTGTCAATCACTCTCGTCTTCTCCCTACTCTCATGTCTTTCTGCCTGTGAGGGCGAGCATGCAGTGAGTGAGTGATTCGAGGGCGAGCATGCAGTGAGTGATTCGAGAGCGAGCATGCAGTGAGTGATTTGAGGGCGAGCATGCAGTGAGTGATTCGAGGGCGAGCATGCAGTGAGTGATTCGTCCTTTCTGAGATGGTTTATTTAGCACGGGATGCTCTACAGCTCTGTCCACACTCCTGGAAATGAGTTTGTTCTTTGTGGCTGAATAATATTCCATTGTGTGTGTCTGCTGGCTTTGCTGCCTTCCAGTGTGTACCAGGCTTCGTAGCATGATCGCATGATGTGTGTGTGTCCTGTCCTGTCTGGCCTTTCTGTGTGTCTATGGATCAAGCCCAGCCTGTTTTCACATTTAGCTACATCCAGCCTGTTCTAGTTTACTCTTTGTCAGGCCTCCACGCTGATTCTCTCTGTTACTGGAGTGATGTTCTTGCCCATAATGCATAAGATGTGTCTGTGCATCTCCTCTTCCTATCTGGCATTATCACTAAAATTTGTTTTCTTTTTAAAAAGACTTTTTTTTTTTTGGTTTTTCGAGACAGGGTTTCTCTGTATAGCCCTGGCTGTCCTGGCACTCGCTTTGTAGACCAGGCTGGCCTCGAACTCAGAAATCCACCTGCCTCTGCCTTTGCTTCCCAAGTGCTGGGATTAAAGGCATACGCCACCACTGCCCGGCTAAAAAGACTTTTTTAAAAAGGTTTATTTATTTATTTATTTTATGTGTATGAGTACACTGTAGCTGTACAGATGGTTGTGAGTCATCATGTGGTTGCTTGGAATTGAACTCAGGAACCTCTGCTTGCTCCGGCCCCACTCACTCCGGCCTAAAGATTTATTTATTATTATTTGTAAGTACACTGTAGCTATCTTGAGACACACCAGAAGAGGGCGTCAGATCTCATTACAGTTGGTTATGAGCCACTATGTGGTTGCTGGGATTTGAACTCAGAACCTTCGGAAGAACAGTCAGTGTTCTTATCTGCTGAGCCATCTCACCAGCCCTAAAAAGATTTTTATTTGTGTATATGTGTGTCTGTCTGTGGGTGTCTGCCATATGTATGTAGATATTCTCCGAGACCGGAAGAGGGTGTTGGCTCCTCTGGAGCAGGTGTTAGAGGAAGTTGTAAGCCACCTATGCGGTTGTAGTAAATATTTCCTCTCAGTTGCGGTTCTTTACTCCGCCTTTGATCATTCAGTTCCCAGATAAAAGACACACAACTTTTATATTTATAAAAGGCCTTTAATGCACTAGAGCTGGGCACATATCTACCCTCTAAGCTATTAGAATCTAGTTCCCCATCAATAACCCTGAGTTATAACTTGCCATGTTCCCTTTGGGCTGCTCTTAACTCCAACTGGCCAATCCTCGTGGCCATGTTTTCATGACTCACCTACCCCATGGCGTCTTCTTTTCTTTCCACCTTCTCCCTTTTTCTCTTCGTGGTCTCTGCTCAGACCCCAAGCTTGGCAACCAAAGCTCTGCCTGTTTCTCTTCTGCCCATGTGTAGGCTGTAGGCATCTTTATTCACCAATCAGGGATAACTTGGGAGCAAGATTACATAGCATCACTTGGATCTATATGAGACTCTCCTTGTTCCTGGGGGCAACCAGATCTTGGGGGCCAGTATTAGCATTATAATACATAACAAAAAAACCAAACCTCAATATCTATGTAAGTGCTGGGAAATGAACTCCAGTTCTCTGGAAGAGCAGGGGGCACTCTTAACCATGGGGTCACCTCTCTTTGTTTTCTTGATAGCCAACCTGTCAACCTCAGTGTAGTTTTATTTACATTTCTTCTTTCTAAATTTTTTATTTATTGCTGTGTGCGTGTATATGATATTTGAGGACCACACATGTCGTGGTCTTCATCCTGTGCATCCCTCTCTGCCTACCATAGGTTCCTGTTTGTTTTTACTCTGCAGCATTTGCCTCAGTGTTCTTTTTTTGTTGTTGTTGTTGTTTTGTTTTTTCGAGACAGGATTTCTCTGTGTAGCCCTGGCTGTCCCGGAACTCACTCTGTAGACCAGGCTGGCCTGGAACTCAGAAATCCACCTGCCTCTGCCTCCCAAGTGCTGGGATTAAAGGTGTGCGCCACCACCGCCGGCGCCTCAGTGCTCTTTACAGAGATGTTATCAGCTGTCAATCACTCTTTCTCTCCCTCTCACGTCTGAGACATGCTGTTGCTTGTGTAAGTAACGTTGGCCTTAAGTTCACTCAGACCAATTTAGATCTCCCTACCTCAGTCCCCTGAGTACTGATATTCGAGGCGTGTATAACAATTCCCAGGTCTTCCTCATAGATTTCGGTCTACAGTGTTTTGAGTGAGTCACTTAGCCCTGCCTTTTGTGTTCTTCAGTTGTGAGATGGAGGTGAATGGAAGTCCCCTCACATTTTCATCCTAACCATCTGAGTCTGTCATTATTCTACTTCAGATTTATTTTCAGAGAGGGTCTGTTGCTTTTTGGGCTATCCCCAAACTCACTATGTAGGGTGACCTTGAATATCCGATCCTCCTGCTCTGCCTCTGGAGTGCTGGGATTACAGGCATGTACCACCGTGTCCACCGGTCCTGTAGTGCGATGGATGGAACCCAGAGCTTTGTACCTGTCAGGCAAGCCCTCTCCAAGCTGAGCCACGTCCCACCTCTTCTTGTAAGCGTGTTTTCAGTCTAAGATTGTGAATAACTCGAAGTGGCTAAAACTGAAAAAGGAATATATTAATTTGGCCTGTATCAGCAGGGAGACTAGAGGGCTGTGGTTTCGAGCCTGGCTGGATCCAGGTGCTCATACAGTGAACATCACGAGGCATCTGTCTTTTCTGTATCTCAGCTCTTTTTTAAAATTATTAATCCTATCCTTTTATTAGACCTTGTCACAACCTGCACTGGGGACAAAAGAAGGGAGCCATGTTGGCCCCGGGGTGTTGCCAGGTTGGGGTTCTAGTGAACCTTTTCTTGCGAAAAGGATTATCCTTTCAAACAAGTTCTCCTTCTGGAGTGACAGGAATGGCCACTAGTAGCCATGGCAGCCATCAGAGCGAGTCCTGTTGTCCTGTAGCCCTGGCAGAAGGCTTGAACATCTCTCACCTGCTCACCTTTGCGTCAGTCCTTGTCTCTGCTTTCATCTTTCAGGCCTGGGCTGTCTTCAGAAGGGGAAGGGGCATCCACCTGCCAGAGATCATGAGTGATGGGAGGGGATGGTCAGTTCCTAAATAGTTGCTGTACCTCATCTAACAGTCCACCTTGTGCACACTCACACTAAACTTTGTATCGGGCAGTAGGTAGTCTTGACAAGATTGGGTGCTTTCTGAGTGGCTTGGCTGTAGACTGGTGGTTACTTTTGATTGTTAGCCTGACTGGAACAAGATATGCTTAAGAATACTGCTGGGTGTGTTTGTGAGAGCACTTCCAGGGCCATGAAGGGATTTATCATCCTCCTGACTCCAGTGTGGGCAGCACCAGCCACCGGACTGATTACAAAGCAAAACAAGAAAGCAGGTTAAACGGCCGAGCCAGGCATTCCTTTTGTACTTGGTTAGTATGGACTGTGGCTTTCAACCATGAGCCTAGTAAAACCTTCCCCCCACGCCCCCCATGAGGTGCTTTTTTTCAGGCGGGGTGGTAGGTTAGATGAGAGAATTAACTAATATAGAGCTCCCCATATACTCCTTTATAGCCTTCTTCCTTTGGACACCCCCGTTTCTTGGCCTAGAAGTGTCTTGTTAAATGATCTCTCTGGCCTGGTGAACAGCCAGCCCCACAGAGCCCTGTTGTATGGTGGCTTTTCTCTCTCACTAGCTTCTGTGCTGAGGTTTTTAAATGCTTCTTGTTTTAAAAGTTGCTGTAGGGGTTGGGGATTTAGCTCTGTGGTAGAGTCGCCGAGTTGGAGCTAGGTCCTGGGTTTGCAGTGGGGGAATTGCCAGGATTTGCATGCTGTTTTATTGAAAATAAGCAACTGTAAGAGCTTACAGGCAGTGTTTGTTTTTTTATTTTTTTTACTTTCTTTTTTTTTTTTTTGGTTTTTCGAGACAGGGTTTCTCTGTGTAGCCCTGGCTGTCCTGGAACTCACTCTGTACACCAGGCTGTCCTGGAACTCAGAAATCTGCCTGCCTCTGCCTCCCAAGTGCTGGGATTAAAAGCGTCCGCCACCGCCGCCTGGCTTTTTTTTTACTTTCTAACCCTCTTCTTTTTTTTTTTTTTTTTTTTTTGTTAGATGTTTTCTTTATTTACATGTCATACAATATCTCCTTTCCCAGGTTCCCCTCCAAAAAAACAAAAACAAAAACAAAAACAAACCTATGTTCCCTCCCCCCTCCCCCTGCTCACTACCCCACCCTCTCCTGCTTCCTGGCCCTGGCATCCCCTACACTGGGGCATAGAACCTACACGGGACCAAGGGCCTCTCCTCCTATTGATGACCAACTTGGCCATCCTCTGCTGTATATATGCTGCTGGAGCCATGAGTCCCACCATGTGTACTCTTTGGTTGGTGCTTTAGTCCCTCGGAGCTCTGAGGGTACAAGTTAGTTCATATTGTTGTTCGTCCTAAGGGGCTGCAAACCTTTCAGCTCCTTGGGTCCTTTCCCTAGCTCTTTCATTGGGGACCCTGTACTCAGTCCAACGGATGGCTGTGAGCCTCTACATCTGTATTAGTCGCGTACTGTCAGAGCCTCTCAGGAGACAGCTATATTAGGCTCCTGTCAGCCAGCACTTGTTGGCATCCACAATAGTGTCTGGATTTGATGATTGCTGGCTGTGTTATAATGACTCTTTCTTTAAATATCTAGTTCAGTAATTCATAAAAATCTCTTTGTTCCAGAGGACGCACAGACATGAATTGTTCACTCCTCCGGTGATAGGCTCACACCCTGAGGAAAGTGGGAGCAAATTCCAGGTTTGGACGTTGTCTTAATTAATTGGAGGGTGTATGTATTGATACCAGTGTAATATTCATTGCTGCTCCGTTGTACACTTACTGTAGTGTGTACTCATGTGATGTGACACATGTGGAAGTCAGGGTTGGTTCTGTGTTCCATCGTATGGGTGGGACCTGGACTTGAACTCAAGTCATTATGTTTGCTGGCAATGCTTTTCCCCAGTGAGCCATTCTGCCTGCCTGGCTACTTTTAATTCATTCAAAAAAAAATTTTTTTTTCATTTTTGCTTGAGACAAGATCTCAATATGTACCCTGACTGGCCCGGAACTTGCTATTTAGACAGGTTGGCCCAAACACACACACGTATCTCTGCCTCTCAATGCTGGGATTAAAGCATGCACCATAGTGCCTGGTTAATTCATCGAATTTAAACTGAAAATAACCTGTGTACCCATTTCACTGGTTTATAGGCACAGCTACGTGACAGTTGCTAGTGTGGCCATGCCTAATGTTGTGGGCCCAGTGGCTCTTCTGCAGAAGTTAATGCTCTAACTTTGGTGCCTGGTATCAGGGAAGCACCCAGAGTCTCTGGCCTCCAAACCAAGTCCTGCATGGTTTTCTGAGCAGCTTCTCATTATCCTTTGTGCCCTCGCTCAGGGTACTGGTTGTTGCCTGTCCTTCTCTTGGTCACCACACAGCACAGACCTGTTGGGCTAAACTGTGCCATATCCATTGTAAGGAAAACTTAAAGGGACAGTGGTTTCAATACCAGCCCACCCCAACGCAGATGGGCCCTAGCAGTTTTTTGTAACTTGAATGGAGGAGATGGGAACTTCCACTTTCATAGTTTGGAAGGTGATTCTGAGACAGCACTGTCCTTTTAATTCCAGCAGTCTGCCTGGCCACTGTTGGGCTGTCTGTCTTCTTCTCTAGCACGAAGGACCCTGCTTAAGGGTGGCCCTTGCTTCTGTCTGTGCCTTCCCATTTCCCTGAGGCTCTACATGGATTTTGAAGGGGCCCCTCCTATTCAGTTCACTAGATTCTCCGCCTTGGTAGATTAGAATTCATTACGCTGAGGCGGCTGTTAGAGACTGGAACACTGTTACTGGGTGATGTTCCTACTGCGTGGGAGGGTGGTGGTGCAGACCTGAGATCCCAGCACATAGGTGGAGGCAGGAGAGTGAGCATTCAAGCTCATCCTCCCTGTTTTCAGTCAAACGCTGGCCTGGGTTTCATGGGACTCTGTTTCAAAAAAAACAGAAACTAACAAAAATTAATGTTCAGTGGTGGCACATTAAAGAGGAAACACTAACAGGCTGTCCTGGCTGTCCTGGCCCTCACAGGCTGGCCCCAGACACAGCATTTCTCCCTCCTTAGCCATGAGTACCCATGCTTGTCTTTGGTTACATTTCTGTTCATGTACATTTGACAGGTTAGCTTTTCATAGGCTAAAATTAAACTTGCTGATTAATCTTTCTACTCTAGAGCGCCTGTATATAGTAAAATATGTACTCAACACTCATTTTTAAGAAAATTAGAATATGCTTTTACTCTTTAAGTTTTTATTCTGTTTTATTTTAGCTTAAAACAATAGAAACTTTATTGGGTAGCACAAGCAAAGTTGGTGATGTGATTGTCCTTGGAATGATAACCCAGCTGAAAGAGGTGAGTTAAGTTGGACGTGCTTTGTCTTTTATTTTTGGACTAGAGTTGATGATGCGTTGCTGTGGTAACACTTTTTCATAGAAAACACAGGAACATGTTTTTCACAGAAAACATAACCAGTGATGACTTTGTCACCTGTGTCCAGGTTCTGTGGTGTTAGTGGGAAGGGCTGTCCAGGTGTTGATTTGCATAGTCTCCAGGTAGACCCCTGGTGACCTCTGCTTGAACTGACTCTGAATAAGCAAGCTGCTGACCGCATCCTGGTGGCCTGGACGGACTGGTCATTCTCTTAGCCAAAGGCATCTGGTGAGGCGGAGTGGCAAGCAGCCTGGGCCTTCCTTACCACCCTGTGGTTTGCAGCAGTTGTTCCTTACTGTCTGTGAGTCTCGGGTGAGTGGTTAGTCTGAGGCTGCCAAGAAATAAACGGAAAAGTGTGGCCTAGGAATTACTCATATCTGCAGATCCACTTCTCTCTCTTGTATCCTGTTGTCACACTAGGTAGTATGTTAATAATTTATAGTGGTGTTCATTTTTTATACAAATGTAAGCATATTTCATTTAATTCTGTTTTAGGGGAAGTTTTTCCTGGAAGATCCTACTGGAACAGTACAGCTGGACCTTAGTAAAGCTATATCCTTTAAAAAAAAAATATTCTGTCCAGGCGTGGTGGTGCACACTTTTAATCCCAGCACTCTGGAGGCAGAGGCAGAGGCAGGCAGATCTCTTAGTTTAAGGTCAGCCTTGTCTACACAGTGAGACTCTATCTCCAAGAAAAGGGGTGAGATGGGCTGGAGAGATGGCGCAACAGTTAAGAGCACTGGCTGCTGTAGGACCTGGGTTAAATTCCCAGCACCCACATGGCAGCTCACAACACTGCCCTTTGGTATTAAGACTCCTTTTGTTATTAAGACACCTAAGGCATGGTGGCGCAGGCTTGTAATTCTAGCATTTGGGAAGCAGAGGCAGGGGTTTTAGGAGTTTCGAGGCCAGCCTTGGCTACATGTCTCAACTTTTCCCTACAACAAATAAGACACCCCCCCTCACACCAACACAACCCCCTAAGAGAAATTGCAAACAACACGACAAAGCTAAAAGTCCCTTGGGGCTCTGACTGTATACTGACCTTATTACTGTTCTGGGCATAGACTTGAATTCTTCCTCAGCTGCTCTGCACCAGTTCCACAGTGGCTTGTACACCGAGGCGTGCTTTGTCCTGGCTGAAGGTAAGCACGCTCACCCTTTTCATGCCCTTGCATGACAGTAAAACTGTTCCCCTGTGGGAAAGTCACCTTAAGATGGAATTCCAGAGGGTAGTCACCATAAGAAGGTGACTCCTAAGAAACAGGCTGTTAGGAAATGTTCAGGGCTGAGGAATGCACCTTGAGATCTGACAGTGGAGAAGGCTGTGGGTCCTGAAAACCACTCACGTGCCCTTGCAAAACTGGAAAACTCTTTTGGAATTCATGTGCTCAGTCAGGTCCCACCTGAGTTCTCTCTGTTCCTCAGTGTATGCTATGAAGCCCCCGGCACCCTACCCCACCCTAAAATATGACTTAGTTGGGGGTGGGGTACACTTGTTTAATGTCGTCTTCCTTATCAAATTTGCATTGTCCATGGCTCTGGAGTTAGATAGCTCAGTATGATTGGTGATCTTTGTAGTTTAATTCATTGCCTTGTGTGACATGAATTTGCTTTTTCAGAAAAGGAGAACTGAGCAGCTAGTAATGATTCATTACCTGGCTTGTTTGTTTAGGTTGGTTTGAGGATCAAGTGTTTCATGCCAATGCCTTTGGATTTCCTCCCACTGAGCCCTCTAGCACCACAAGGTACTAAAGCGCTTGATTTCAACCACACAGGAATTCGTATATTGGCAGCAGTGAACGTAACATAGTTTATCTCCGTCACTACAAGGTGTCAGATGAGAAAAAGCAATGGAAACCCACTTGCTTTAGCAGATCCGATGCCCTCTTCTGGCCTCCACAGGTGCACACAGATTTACAGACACACATACTCACACACATACACGCTCATAAATACAATTTTTAAAGTGAAAAGAAAAAAGGAATATAAAGGCATAAAAAGAAAAATGAATTTAATGAGCCAGTGCTTTATATATCTATTTATTTATGTATCATGTAAATGTTAGGTCACTATTTAAGGATCTCTGTAAATGCAGTGCTGTGGTGCAGTGGTTATGCACAGAACAGTGAAGCACTGGGGCTGCCAGGCAATCATGTCTGCAGCCGAGTGAGGCAGATGGTAACACACTGCCCTCTTGTTCATACAGAAGGGGGAGTTGCAAGGAGCTCCTGCCTGGGGCCAGGTAGGGGAGCAAGTAAGGACGGATGTAAATACTCCTTTGACACCATAGTATGCTGTTGCTTTAACGTTTCCTGAGCAGACTTGAACAAACGCCTATTCACCGCAGATAGGGCATCAGTGGCAGAGCAAAGTAACAGTTCTACTCACATCTACCTGGTGGGACAATGGTTTTATTGAGCTCATAGGATCAGAGGTGACCCCAAGACTGCTGCTACATCATTGAAAAGTCTCACCCAGGCATGGCTGAGACTTGCCCAGAACAGTGTAGATGGAGTCTGTTCTTCCTGCTTCTCCCCTGTTTACTCCTGTATGAGCCGGCACCTCCCAAGACTGTAAAGCTGGGGCAGGGTAACATAGAGCAGTGAGGTTCTATTAACTGGCCCCATGCCCTCGGTCTGTGGAGACTGCCCGTAGGCCTGACCTAGTGGAGGGTCCCTTGGCAGTCTCGGAGTGAGTCCCAGCTGATCTGATTAAAATGGAAGTGGCAGCTGTGCTAAGGATGGCTTTGGAGGCATGCAGACTGAATATTCCTCAATAGACAGCTTTCGTGGGTGTGTGTTTTAAATAATTTGCAGGCAACATGTGCCATCTCTGGAATTCTGTGTTGTTGCATGGACGCTGTATCTGATATATTTTTACTTTCTCTATGAACACAATGTGGTATAGGAGGTAACTGTGTTATAATTACATAGGGCATACTATGGAAATATTAATTTTTTTGGAGGGCCTTCTAATGCATCAGTAAAGACTTCTGCAAAACTGAGGCAGCTGGAAGATGAGAACAAGGACGCCATGTTTGTGATTGTGTCTGATGTTTGGTTGGACCAGGTGCACGTGCTGGAGAAGCTCCACATAATGTTTTCCGGTACTTATTATTACTTTTTTCTCTCTCGAACTGTTCTGAGGGATTGTGTTCTAAAACTAACTGTTTGTCATGTGGTGGTGGTGGTGGAGTGCTCTGCACCCTGTTACATGGGAACCTGAGATAGGGGCTTTATGGAGCCGTGATTAGAGATCCGTCTGAGCAACTTAGGAACACCTTGTTTTAAAAAGAAAACAAGCCAAACCAAAGCTTTCCCAGTTAAAGGCAGCCAGCTAGGCCGAGACCTGCCTTTGACCCCTTCCCTTGGAAGGCAGAGGCAGGTGGATCTCTATGAATTCCATAGCTCCCTAGGGCTAAAAATTTGATCCTGTCAGTATTTGCAGCCCTGAAAAGTAATGTTCTTTTGTTCCCTAGGTTATTCACCAGCACCTCCAACCTGCTTTATTCTATGTGGTAATTTTTCATCTGCACCATATGGAAAAAATCAAGTCCAGGCTTTGAAAGGTATTGAGGATCTTGTTACTCAGAGTGCTTCTAATCCAGGGAGTGGTGGTGCATGGCTTTAATCCTAGCACTTAGGAGGCAGAGGCAGGCAGAACTGAGTTTCCAACCAGCCTGGTCCACAGAATTCCAGGACCAACAGGGCTACACAGAGAAACCCTGCCTTAAAAAACAAAACAAAACAAAAAATTGAGTGTTTAATATTTACATGAACTATATTGATAAATTATATATAATATTTTAATTTTATTAAAGATCTAGGGTTGTATTTAATCAACTGTAACTTTAGATTAAATATTTTTTATAATTTTCAGATTCCCTAAAATCTTTGGCAGACATAATATGTGAATATCCAAGTATCCACCAAAGGTAAAAATCTCTATGACTACCTTTTTTTATCCAAAATAGTTTTGTTTAAAAAAAAAAAAAAGAACCAGTGATGTTTCTATCAATGATTATAAAGAAATTACCTTTAGAAAAGAAAAGGTAGATGGGCTGGAGAGATGGCTTAGCAGTTAAGAGCACTGGTTGCTTATCCAGAGGTCTTGAGTTCAAGCCCCAGCAACCACTTGGTGGCTCACAACCATCTATAGTGTGATCTGATGCCCTCTTCTGGCACACAGGTGTACATGTAAACAGAGCACTCATTACAGGAAAGAAGTAAATCTTAGAAAGAAAGGAAGAGAGAAAGAATGAAAGAAAGGATAAAAGAGAGAGGGGGGGAGGGAGAGAGAGAATATGAGAATAAGTTGAGAAAACTGAGAGATCCCAGGGTGAATTCCTCACATCATGTGTTACGCTTCTTTCTGGGTCTATAGAGAAACAAGGTGTAGAAGGGAAAGTGACAGTTTTATCCGTAGTTTCTGGTGACACTGCTTATCCAGAAGTGGACCTTCAGTATGATCACCATTGGCCTCATGAGCCTCTGCAAAGAGAGAGTGCATGCACATGTTCGTGCATGTGTGCTTGCTTGCATATGTGGTCACCACACTATTATTAATAGAAAGTTTTGGACTGTAGACTTTTTAGCAGTTTATTAAAATGCATAAAATAAAAACCTGTAGCTAGGCATCGTGGACCACAGTGCTGAGGAGACTGAAGCAAGAGGGTTGCAGATTTAAGGCCAGCCTAGACTACATAGCAAGACCTCTACTCAAACACACAGAAACCCCCCAGGATCCGGTAGAAGGCAGTGACTTCGTTTTGGCTTCTGGCAGTGTTGCATGTTGCTATTTTTAATGGCTGGTGCTGAATTTTTATGCAGTAGCCGTTTTGTGTTTGTGCCTGGCCCAGAGGATCCTGGATTTGGTTCCATTTTACCAAGGTAATCTTTGTTCACATTTTGTTTTGACAGTCAAGAGAATTGTGTAAAGTTTATAAATACATCCTATGTCGCGCTGTTTTTCTAGGCCGCCACTTGCTGAAAGCATCGCACAGGAATTCAGACAAAGGGTCCCGTTTTCAGTTTTCACTACTAATCCTTGCAGGTAAGTCACTCAAAAACAGCATTTTGTGTTAAACTTCTTTCTATTCATTTAAAAATTACTCTCCTAATTCATTTCTGAAATTTGACTGCTATAGTAGATCTAAAAAATAAATTTGATTTTAGATTCCTCAAGCTTTGAAAAATATTTTAGCTATATTCAAATACTTTTTTTTTTAAAATATTTTATTTATTTACTTTATGTATACAGTTTATCTGTCTTCAGACTCTCTAGAAGAAGGAGTCAGCTCTCACGTTATGGGTGGTTATGAACCACCATGTGGTTGCTGGGATTTGAACTCAGGACTGTTGGAAGAACAGTCGTTGCTCTTAACCACTGAGTCATCTCTCTAGCCCTATATTCAAATACTTAACCAACAGTGACTTTATGGTCTCTGTGTTGGCAGTGGTATCTCCAGCTTCCTCATGAATCCCATATTTGTGGGTCCAGATGTCCAGCATCCTTTTTCTCCCGATGCCCTGTAGCTATGTGAGCACTGGGATCCTGCCCCGAGCTCCATTGCTCAACCCCATCTCATTTCATGGCACCCTTGTCTTTGCAATTGCTCCGGCCATAACCATAGAGATTCCCCTACACACGGTTTTTGAGGTAACCCTACCATCTTCAAAGTAAATGCTGAATCTGGCTACCTCTCACTACTATTATCTAATCTTCTCTAGTCTGGATCAGCAGCCTCTAGCTGCTGGTCTCTGGCTTCTTCCCCCATCCTACCTCCCAACCCACCATGTAGTCTGTTCTTTATATATGAAAGCATATCATGTTGCCTTCCTGTCTTGAAAGATGCTGTCCCTAATGCTGTTACTAAAAGCCCAAATCCTGGCGGTGATAGTCATGCCCTGTCTGCATGGTGTACCCTCTAACTGCTCTGATTTCCTTTCCCCAGTTGCTTCCCTCACACCAGTCTCTGTGCCCTAAGCATGCAAGGCACTCTCCAGTCTTAGGTCTTGCATTGTGCCTCTTCCCCCTCTGCCTGCAGAGCTCCACTTCCAGACATCTTAGTTGCTGATCCCCTTCAAGGCTATGCTCAGGACATTATGCCTGATGACCTTCCCTGCTTTATCGTATCTCATAACCCTAGCCTTCTATACCCTCCTTTCCAAAATATGGTCTCCTCACCTTTCTCTTTTTTCCAGTATATATACATCAGTATCATGTCTGTTTAATTCCTTTGTTCTCCTGCAAAGTCTATATATTTTTTCTTCTGTTCACTTATCAGTGGCATAATGTTGGGCATTAAAAGCTGAATATAGGGCTGGGAGTACATTGCGGTGGTAGAGTGCTTTCATCGGAAATGTAAAGGGCATGGTTCTGTGCACGTGCATACTTACACAGAGATAGAAAGCCAGAGACAGAGAGGGGGAGTTGGGGGCAGGAGAGAGAGTGGGGGTGGGTTGGGGAAGAGAATTAAGTAAATAAAACTAGATTGGGGAACAGGTAAGATCTACTGGCTGAGTCTGCTGTAGTGACCAGTGAGAAGTCCAGTGGGGGTGCCTTGGTAAGACTTTGCCTTTAAAATTATATATTTTTTTCCTGAGGAGGTCAGATATTCAACTGTTTCATTACAGAATTCAGTATTGTACACAAGAAATAATTATCTTCCGTGAAGACTTAGTGAATAAGATGTGTAGGAACTGTGTCCATTTTCCTAGCAGCAGTTTGGATATTCCTACTCATGTAAGTAGACTTGATAAACTACCTTTTGTTTTGTAGTTATTTCATTAATTTGTGTATATGGGTATCTTACCTGCATGTGTGTATATATTCTAACCTGTGGAGGTTAGAAGACAGCATTGGATCCCTTGGGACTGGAATTAGAGATAGCAGTGTGCTCCATGTAGGTGCTCAGGATCAAACTTGAGTTCTGTGCATGAGCCACAGCCATGGTAACCACTGAGCCAGTGCTCCAGCCCTTGGTCTGGTTTTAAAATATATTGTTTTAAACGTGTGTATATCTTAGTGAATGTATCTGCACATGTATGTGCAGGTGCCCCCAGAGGTCAGAAGAGGGCACTGCATCCCATGGAGCTGAGGTACAAATGTTGGCAGGCAGCTTAGCATGGGGGCTGGGATCTAAATTCAGGCCTCATGATCTAGCAGCATGCTTGCCTGACCACTGAGCCATCTCTTCAGCTCTTGTGGGGTGTTTTGGTATTTATCTTATGAACTTTGTTAAGGTCCTTCGTGCTTCTGTTTTGACGTTTCCTGGTGGTTTGTCTGTGTATCAGGACTTGTGGCTTTCTACTGAAGAACCTAGAGAACAGCTGAAGGCCAGACCAAGCAGGGACTTTATTTAAACCTCCCATTTTCCCTTAACACTCTTGGATTTTACTTCTGAATATGTGTATAATTTTTATAGGGTGTTCATATTTCTTGTGTTTATTAACATATTTTGTATGATATATCCACATCAGGAGGACATGCAGTGTTTATGTTGTAAATTCAAAGTTCCCAAGTTTACAATTGTCACTGAGATGTATGAAAGTGAAGTAAGGGCTGGAGAGATGGCTCAGCGGTTAAAGAGCACTGACTGCTCTGCCAGAGGTCCTGAGTTCAATCCTCAGCAACCACATGGTGGCTCACAACCATCTGTAAAGGGATCTGATGCCCTCTTCTGGTGTATCTGAGGACAGCAACAGTGTACTTACATAAATAAATCTTTTTTTTTTTTAATTATTTTTTAAAAAAGAATTAACCATTAAAAAAAAGAGAGAGAGAAAAGTGAAGTAAATCACTTTTATTTTTTTGAGACAAGATTTTACATTGTAGCTCATGCTGGCCTCAAATTGATAGCAATATTCCTGCCTCAGCCCCTGATTGGTGGGAGTACAGAATAGCACACCTATGTGATTTTTTTTTTAATGAGCTGAATTAGTAGTTTATTATATGTACAGGTGACTCAAAATGACTAAAGGGGGGGTCAGTGTTGCAATAAATGAAAACAGACTTTTCCCCTGAAATATGTGATAATTTCATTCTAAGAGAATGTTTATTGATAGTTGGTGATTCAAGGCTTCCTTGATTTGTAAATATTCCAGGTCTTCATAAAAACCAACAATATAAAACTACTTGTTTTGCTTTTTCCCTTCAAAGATGAACTGTTTTCCTTTGTTTTGTGTTCTGTTTTAGTTCGTAAAGACCATCTTATCTCAGGGACATCTGGCTCCTCTCCCTCTTTTCGTGTGCCCCGTCTACTGGTCATATGATTACACTTTGAGAGTGTACCCAGTGCCTGATTTGCTGGTCATTGCAGACAAGTATGATCCATTCACCGTGACCAACACTGAATGCCTCTGCATAAACCCTGTAAGGATGTTGTGGGTCATCAAGAGGATAACAGTTTTCTTTCGTGTCTTGTTTATCAGTTTTTGTGTGTGTGTTGGGGGTCTGTATACCATGGTGAGAATCAGTTCTCTTCCTTCTACCAAAGAGTACCAAAGACGGCTCAGCAGCAAGTTCCTTATCTATTGAACTACTTTGTACCCTACAGCACATTTCTATGACTTTATATAAAGAATAAAATCATTGTTTTGATCAAACATATAGTCAGATACTGATATAATTTGGTATACATAGAAGATTTTTAAACTCTCAGTATGTGATGTAATCATAAAGTATTGTAAGTTTTTAAGTAACAAGCATACCAAACTATAAAACCAAACAAGTATTTCCCTTTTCAAAGTAGCAAAGTCACATACTGTGCAAATCCTCTTTGGGAACTGCTTTCAGGTCCTGTACCGTTTCTGTAACCTTGTTGATGGTTGCTCTTCTGTTGAGAATTGTGACTTGTAGAAACGGCCCAAATGTCCAGAATTCAAGCGTGATGAATGGTGTTTCATTGACAGTTACTATTTGATTTATCGAGAACCTTGGAACTGCTCTAGAATGTCCAGGCTGCTTTAGTATCTGCAAGTATGACTGCAAAGTAGGGCCTCTGTGGTGCCCTTAGAGCTTCAGCATAGACATGTCGCTTTTGCAGTGCTACTGGGGGACACACTGGGATTCTGTCAACCTGTCATTCAAGGGAATGGCAGGGAAGACTCCTTGAACAGGAGTCTGTCTTGTATGCATGTTTAGTATTTTACAATACTACTTGCTTCCACACTGAGTAGAACCATGCCAAAGCATTTCTAGTGACACTTGTTGGCATATGTCAACTTAAAAAATTACTACATTGTGACATTTTACAGTAACCTTCTCTATAAAGAACACTCTAGCGTCTACTCTATTTTACTGTCACATCTTGTAATTTTAAGTTATAACTAAGAAATGTGATTCTTTGTGACTATGGTGGCACACACCTTTAATCCCAGCCCTTGGAAGGCAGACGCCAACCTGATCTACAGAGCTAGTTCCAGGACAGCCAAGGCTATACAGTTAGATCCTTTCTTGAGAAAAAGGAAGGGAGGGAGGGAGGGAGGGAGGCTGGTGTGATTCTAGAAATAGGGATTATTTTGTACAATACAAATAGTCACTTACGGATATTTTTATCTTCAAAGGGATCCTTTCCAAGAAGTGGATTTGCATTCAAAGTTTTTTACCCTTCCAGTAAGACAGTAGAGGACAGGTAAGCATGCCCCCAAACCAACAGGGGCTTTCCCTTGATTTTATGTTGCTGAAAGTAACATTTGATAGGTATGTCTTAATTTTTCTTGTATGTCTGCACTGGCTTACTGGGAATGCGTTATACTTAACAGTAATCATGTTAAGATCTTGGTTGCTATGTTTCTGTTGATAAGGACTTTTTTCAGTGGATTCTCTGGCTGGCTGTGTAGGTGGTCTTGTTCCCACAGAGATAACACATGAGGATGCTTCATATTCTTCCATTAGGTCAGTGCTGTCCTCTACATAGCTGTTTCTCAAAGCATAGGTAAACTGGCAGCCTAGTAAAGAGAAGCTAGATGTGTGGAGTGATGCAGTTCAAAGGTCTTAGAACAAAATGATCACCAGGTGAGAGTGGTGCCAGGAGTGGCATCAGAGCTCCTGGATCCAGAGTTACAGGCAGTTGGGTGCTGTCTGAGTGGATGCTGGGAAGTGAACTCTGGTCCTCTGCAAGAACATCAGGGTTTTAAACTACCTCTCCAGCTCCTAAACTACCTTTTTTTTTTTTTTTTTTTTTTTGAGACAGGGTCTTACTATGTAGCTGGGATTATAGGCATGTGCCACTATACCCAGTTTTTGGAGTACATATTTTTAAAGCATAACTCCCACCCAAACTTATGCTGCTATAGATTGGACTTGGGGTCTTGGACATACTATGTAAGAATATTACCAACTGGCTATTATTCCCACCCCTTGTATTTCTGAGGGTAGCACAGGCTTGCCTGACTTGCAGTCTTACTTCAGTCTTTGAAATGTGACACATCACACACACAGCTTCCGTTTCTTATGCTTGTGTTTTTGAGCATTGGCTTGAAGCAATCCTTCCTTTTTTGATCGGACTACTTTAATAAAGGTATCTCTTTATGGGAACAAGCTGGCCATGAGACACATTTCTAGTGTTTCCTCTTGAATTTACAACAATGTGAATGTATTAATTGACCTATCTCTAAACATAACTATAACTAAGTATTAAGAAATGAGCAATAGCTTACTGCTTTATTTTATTTTTCTATTTCAGCAAACTTCAGGGCTTTTGAGACTGATGAGAATACATGAAATGAAGTTCTTATTTTTATCTTATGTATTTTGTATATTAAATTGTAATAAACTTATGGTAAACCTTAGAATGTTCTACACGTTGTATTTTATGAAAATTTGGTACTGTGTTACACTTCAGAAAGTTTTATAGAAAATCATCTCTGCAGTCTCAAAAATACACAGATATGTTTAAGATGTAATCTATTTACACATCTGCACTTGTTCCCTTACTTCCATGCTAGTTATATTCCAGTTCAGTGTAAAAAAAAAAAGTACTGGAAATTTTGTGAATTGTTTCAATCTAACTTGTGTTATATAATAACTATTTAACCATAGTAACTCTAGTAATATATTAACAGGTTTTTAAATTGTTTAAGTCACAAAATTTCTTCTTACAAAGTTGAGGAAAAAAAATCTGTTTTTGGAGTATTGGTGTAATTGCTACATAATTACCCATAATTGCCTTTTGGCAGTGTAAATTTTTAACTATTGTTCCCATAGGGTGGGTCCATCAGTAGATCTGTCTATCTGGTTTTTCAAGAGAGGTCTCACTATGCAGCCATGGGGTGGGTGGGTGGGTAGGTAGGTAGGTAGGTAGGTAGGTATGCATGTATGTATGTATCTGTTTTTTTTTTCAAGACAGGGTCTCACTATATAGCCCTGGTTCCCCTAGAACTTGCTCTGTAGATCAGGCTAGCCCTGAACTCACAGAGATCCACCAACCTTTGTCTCCCTGGTGCTAGGATTAAAGGCATTCACCACCAACACCCAACTATTCCCATAGCTTTTAAACTTACAAAGCATAAGGCTTTTGCTACTTAGCTTTTTGTTTTGCTGAGGATCGGACCCAGGAGCTTACCCACTGCTAGGCCCAAGCCCCATAGTTTACTCCGAATCATGTGTTTCACTTTTCTGTGCTGCTGTAACAATACCAAAAACAGGATAATTTACTGTGAATAAAAACTTGGGTTTGGGTCAGGCAGTGGTGGCGCACGCCTTTAATCCCAGCTCTTGGGAGGCAAATGTAGGCGGATTGGATTTCTGAGTTCGAGGCCAGCCTGGTCGACAGAGTGAGTTCCAGGACAGCTAGAGCTACACAAAGAAACCCTGTCTCGAAAGACCAAAAAAAACCCCCAAAAAACCAAAAAAGCCTTGGGTTTGAGAGTGAGTGGTCCAAGAAAGAAGGGCAAAGATAAGGACGCAGATCTTGTTTCAAAAAGGAGGAAGAGGGCTCATTCTAGTAAGATGGCAAACTTGTCCTGAAGTGTGAAAATTTAAAGGTGACTTAAAATAGGTAACCAATTCTTGAAGATATTTACTGACTCTTTCACAGACTTTAAACACCTCCTAGGACTCCCCTGCCTGCCTCAGTTACCGAAGCAGAGCTTTTTTTTTTTTTTGGTGTTTTCGAGACAGGGTTTCTCTGAAAGTGTAGCTCTGGCTGTCCTGGAACTCACTCTATAGACCAGGTTGGCCTCGAACTCAGAAATCTACCTGCCTCTGCCTCCCAAGTGCTGGGATTAAAGGCGTGCGCCACCACAGCCCTGCGCAGCAGTGCTTTAAAACTTAAATGAGAAGGTATTTTAAAACACGATCACTGCTGGGTATGGATGGCACATGCTTTTACTCTCAGCTCTCAAGAGGCAAAGGCAGGTGAATCTCTGTGACTTGAAGCCAGCTGGACTACAGAACAAGATCTAGGCCAGCTACCGTGAGACCCTGTCCCAAAACAAAACCCAAAAACTTCTAGACAAATTCATAGCAAAACCAGAAAATACAAACAAGACAAACTTAAAAATGTCTTTATAGCCCACCAACTCACCATCAGAATAACCCCCAGGGGCTGGAGAGAGGGCTCAGTGGTGAAGAGGACTTGCTGCTCTTGTAGGTGATCAGGGGTTTAGTTCCCAGCACCCATGTCAGGGACCCACAACTGCCTGCAATTTTAGCTCTAGGAACTCTGACTCCCTCTTTTGGCCTCTGTAGGCACCCACATTCATATGCATAGATATACACACACCCATAAATAAAAAAGAAATCTTTTTTTGTTTTTTCCAAGACAGGGTCTTTGTATAGCCTTGGCTGCCCTAGAACCCACTCTGTAGACGAGGCTAGCCTCAAGCTCAGAGATCTGGTTACCTCTGCTCCAGAATGTTAGGGGAAAAAAAGGCAAGAAAATAAATCTTTAAAAAAAGAAATAGTTTTTATTATTTAGGTACATATCCCAGTTTCTTCACTGTGTACATTTTTCTCCTGCAGAAGTATTTTGGGATTAGGCCTTACATGTTAAATGTGTTCCCTCCCTCTGTAGTATAATGCACTCATTACATGATACCTTCAGGTTACCAAGGAATCCAGTTCCACCTGAGAAAAGCAGAGTTCTGGGTTTCATGAAACTTATATTCAAATGATAAAAGCCACAGTGAGAGAGTACCAAATAGAACCTAGAATGCCACATTTGACGGGGTCAGTTTTGATGGGATGCGTGGAGATGGGAGCATGTCAGTGGGAATTTGGATGACATTTAAATTCTCAAGACTTGAGGGATCAGCAATCCAGGGTGCTTTGCCATTGGGCTAAACCAGAGGGAGACAGATGGTGATGGCAGAGTAGGTTAGAGGTTAAGAGACAATAATACTTTAGAGAGAATAGTAGTGATCTAAATCAGTTTGGGTTTAAAGATACCAAGGCAAAGGCTAGTAAGGTGGTTGAACAGCTTAAGCCCTTGTGTGGAATCTGACAACCAGAACTGGATCCCCTACTGGGGACTATACATTACAGAAGGAGGAAGTGGACTTCCTCAAGTTAGCCTGATTTCTACTGGTGTTCACAGTAAATGAATGCAGTGTGAAGAGAAATTGTAAGAAAATGGCTGGAGACCAGACAGGAAGCAGTTTCTTACAGAAGCCTGTGATGGATGATAGCTCAGAGCACACCCGGAAAGCACCCCTTAGAGCCCCAGTAGGACAAGGCAGGACGTGGTAGCTGAGTGGCAGTACAGGGTAAAGTGAAAAGGAATCAAGGATTGTATTTAGGGTTACAGCTTAAAAGCTGGGGAAGTTATTTACTGAGACTTCAAGCTCGAGGGGGATATCAGGGTTCCACTGAGATGTCTATCAACATTCGGGTGGAAAAATCAGGCTGGCACTAATGTGTAGTTCTCCAAAGGCTCAGTGGTCAGATGGAAACAAGATCTACTCTTGTCACTAATTTTACCCCAAAGTAAGATCTATGAAGGTATCTTAATTTTCTTAAAGAGGTCTAATTTTGAATTCTGAATTTCCTATCCTTTCCTCATACAGGCTAGATTATATATGTATACTGCTACACTTGACTCAAGGTCTTTTTCTGAACCACACTTGAGGTTTTTAAAATATAAGCTATAAAGCCCCTCATCAGAGTATATCCCTCAATGAACCCTCACAAGGCGTGCACCCCGTGTAACAATGTACCAGGACTGAGAAAGGCGCCTCCCTGGAAGCTCATGCTTGTTCCTTTCCAGGCACAGCATTTATCTCTCCTAAGAACCACCATTAGGTTTTTGTTTTTGTTTTTAATTGACATAGTTTTACAGCTTAGTTCCTACCAGTGAGTTTTAGTTAGCCAAGTTTTATTGACTAGGTATCGGACCCCAACCATATTCATTATTCTGCATCTTGTTTCTTCTAAATAACATTACATTAGGAGTACTTGTTAGTACTGTTGCTGTGTAGCTTATGTGTGGTGGACATAAGCTGTTAACTATCCATTTAACTATAAATGACAACTGGCTAGTTTCTAGTATTTGAGGATTGCCAATAATGCTGTTAAAAATATATACACTCTAAGGGGCTCAGTGGATAGGAATGTATATTACTCAGGCTAGAGATGACTCAGCCATTAAAGGCTAGGCTCACAACCAAAAATACAAGAATGCATATTATTCTTCCAGAGGACCCAAGTTCACTTCCCAGCACCACAGTAGGTAGCTTACAACTACCTATAATCCAAGGAATATGACTTCCTTTTGTGCACATATAAACACAATTAAAAATAAATCTCTAAAGTGTGCGTATGTGTATACAAACACATCTAACACACACACGTGATGTTTCTCCTGGATATATACCTAAAAATGGAATTTTTTCATTATATGCGTTATATTCAATAGTAATTTTAATTTCTCCAAGTGATTGTTCTAACATATTTTCCCAACATAAGAGAGTGCCAGCCAGTGTCCTTAGAGCACAGATTTTTAAATTTTATGTGCACTGGTATTTTGCCTGCGTGTATATCTGTATGAGGGTGTCAGATCCCTGGAACTGGAGTTCCAGACAGTTCTGAGCTGCCATGTGGGTGCTAGGAGTTTAACCTAGGTCCTTTGGAAGAGCAGCCAATGTGTGCTCCTATCCGCTGAGCTGTCTTTCCAGCCCTACAAAGGTTTTTCCTTTCTTTTTTTTAGTGGTTTAACATGTTACCAGGTTGGCAGGATGGCTTAGGGAATAAAAGCATTTGCTGTGCATAAGCCTAACCACCTGAGTCCCATTCCTGGAACCCACACTGAAGAGACAAACCCCCAGAAGTTGTCTTCTGACCTACACATGCATTCATGGTGGATGCATGCACATAGACAATGATAACATTTCAAAAAGTACATTATTTATCTCCATAGGTAGAGTAAGCAATAAATATCTGACACAGACTGATCCAATGACAGATGACATTTAAGAAGGGGGAAGATGGGGGCTGTCGAGATGGCTCAGCAGGTAAGAGCACTGACTGCTCTTCCAAAGGTCCTGAGTTGAAATCCCAGTAACCACATGGTGGCTCACAACCACCGTAATGAAATCTGACACCCTCTTCTGGTGTGTCTAAAAGACAGCAACAGTGTACTTATTTATTATTATAAATAAATCGTTGTGTCAGAGTGAGTGGAGGTCCTAAATTCAATTCCCAACAACCACATGAAGGCTCACAACCGTCTGTACAGTTACAGTGTACTCACGTACATAGACTAAAGAAATCTTAAAAAAAAATGAAGAGGGAAGACGAGCTGCACTGGTGACGCCCATGAATAACTTAGCTGACAGAGGAAGGGCAAGGAAAGGAGAGAACAAGAATTTGGAATACTGAAAATGAGAGAGGAAGGGAAGTCAAGAATCCCATGTTCAGCCATCTCAGGCCTCTAGAGTTTAAGCATTTATTACTCAACTCTGATGGAAAGTTGACGAAGTCTTAAGTTTAGAATGTGAAACAGAAGTTACTTATTTGAGTTTTATTTACTTAACTTGTTTTGGGTTTTCCAGACAGGGTTTCTCTGTGAAGCCTTGGCTTTTCTGGAACTTGCTCTGTAGACCAGGCTGGCCTTGAACTCAGATCCTACTGCCTGCCTCTGAGTGCTGGGTTAAAGGTGTGAGTCACTACTGTAGTCCAGTACACATATTTAGCATGTGAAAGAAATGGTGTAACAGAGATGAGGTGCCATCCCCATCTTGGGACATTCTACTTAAAAATATAACAGAGGAAGGGCCTGCAGCTTGGTGGGAAGAATGCTTGTCTCAGGTGTCAGGCCCTGGATTTGGTTCTGTGGACATTCCCTCCCACAAAAGAAGGATGCGTTAAGAGAGAAGCTTGGAAAAGGTCTTGTCATTGCAATGATGCCAGTGTAAACTGCTAAATGCCGCACACGTAAAACTGGTCTGCGCCTGCCTAGCTATCAGTACATAATACTCTGGACCTGGTGTTGTAGCTCAGTGTAGAGCTCATGCCATGGGTGGGAGGTCCTGGGTCCCACACCTAGCCCTGTAACAAAACAAAGTTTCTATAGTCTGGCGTCTGGCACCGTAAAGTTCCATCACATAACTCCTACATCTGCTGCGTTAGTTCCTAGTAGAACACTGTTAAGAGACTACAGAGTCAATCTAAAGATGTGGTTTAAAAGAAAAAGTGCAGTTAATTCTGTTCTCAGCCCAAGGAAATTGATCAGGACAAAGCCTGTAATTTTGCTAAGTAATTTATGAGATCTTACATTTACATTGTAAAAAGTGAACACCTTTCTGGTGCTTACTGGTCTCTAGAATCTGTTTTTGGGGAGTCATTTTTTGTCTCCAAGGATTTCTGGGAGACAACTATAAGGTGGGATACCTGAAAATGGAAAGGGTTTAACCTTTGGTTCCACAAAGTAAAAAAAGTCAGATAAAGTTAGGTTTGTGAATTAGCTAGAAAACGTCTGTCTTGTCCGTGAAATTAAACAGTTAATAAGATAAAGACACAGCGCACAAAGTGAGGACAATTACCACGGTAGACTGCACAGTATCCTGACACAGCAGTTTAAAACCCGTAGCAGGTAGTGTGTGCGTGGTTTGAAGAAACAGTGGAGCCTATTTCTAGCATTTCCACCAGATCACTGCCCCTCCTCCCAGGTGTTACTATGGCAACAAAGCACGCGCTGCCCTGCCCTCCCCCTTCAGCCGTTACCTTCCTAGGCTGGTCAGTTCTTCACGAACCCAACTCTGAAGCGCATCCTAGACTCTCGATTCGCACCGATCCTTTACTGGGATCTGGGCAAGGGACCGCGTGGGTCACCATGGCTAAGGCGGCGGCCTCCTCAGCGCTGGAGGACTTGGATCTGAGCGGAGAGGAGGTGCAGCGGTTCACCTCCGCCTTTCAGGACCCAGAGTTCCGCCGAATGTTCTCCGAGTACGCCGCGGAGATCACGGACCCTGAGAACCGGAGGCGCTACGAGGAGGAGATCACAGCCCTGGAGCGGGAGCGTGGGGTGGATGTGCGGTTCGTGCACCCTGAGCCGGGCCACGTGCTGCGTACCAGCCTGGACGGGGAGCGCCGCTGCTTCGTGAACGTGTGCAGCAACTCGCTGGTAGGCGTACCCAGCAGCCGGCCAGGCCCGGGGCGCGGCGGCACCGCAGCCGGCAGCCACTGGTCCCTGCCCTATAGCCTGGCTCCGGGCCGCCAGTATGCCGGCCGCAACGGTGCCCGCTACACCGTCTACGACGTGGTATTCCACCCCGAGGCGCTTGCGCTGGCCGGGAGCCACGAGCGCTTCCGCGAGATGCTGGACGCCACGGCCCTGGAGGCGGTGGAGCAGCAGTTCGGCGTCAGGCTGGACCGCAGGAACGCCAAGACCCTCAAGATCAAGTACAAGGGGACGCCCGAGGCCGCAGTGCTCCGCACGCCCCTTCCCGGGGGCGTCCCGGCCCAGCCCGAGGGGGAGCCGCCCGGGCTTCTCCCGGACCCACCATACCCGTACCGTTACCCCGCGGCGGCGGCGGCGAACGCGGCGCGCTCGCCCTCGTCCCCGGCTCCCGAGGCCGTGCGGCGCCCGGAGCCCACGGAGCCGCGCTGCTCGGTGGTGCAGCGGCACCACGTAGACCTCCAGGATTACCGCTGCTCCCGCGACGCGGCCCCGAGCACCGTGCCGCACGAGCTGGTGGTCACCATCGAGCTGCCGCTGCTGCGCTCGGCCGAGCGGGCGGAGCTGGAGGTGAAGGGGAAGCTGCTGTGCCTGGACTCGAGAAACCCGGACTACCGCCTGCGGCTCTCGCTGCCGTACCCGGTGGACGACGGCCGCGGCAAGGCACAGTACAACAAGGCGCGGCGGCAGCTGGTGGTCACACTGCCGGTGGCGCTGGCGGCGGCGCGCCGGGACCTCGCGGCGACGCCGGAACTGCCTGCGGACCGCGCCGGAACTGACGACACGGCCGGCACCACAGCCGGCACCTCCGCCGGCGATTTGGCTGCGGCGCGGGAAGAGTCGGCGGATAGAACCGCAGCGGACCCCGGGGAGCGGAGCTGCGTCGGAGCCCCAGACTCCGGGGCTGCCAGCGCTGAAGCGGAGCTCGTTCCCGAGCCGGAGCAGGACTTCGGAGGGGACTCGGTGGCACCGCTAGGCCTCGGGAAAGGGACTCCGCCTGGTGACCGAAGCCTCCCTTCCTCTACTTTCCCAGGCGGCGACGCCGAATCTCCTGTGGAAAGATCGGGTGTGCGCGCAGACCTCCGTGTCCAGACTAGCGAGGAGCTGGAGGAGAGCCGCCACGACACCTCGGGCTCGGCCATGGGTGGCCCCGGAAGCGAGGGCATCCGACCCTCGTGCCCTCCGTTACAGTGTAATCAGGACGAAGACTCCTTGACCTTGCTCATTCAAGTGCCAGGGATCCAGCCGCAGACTGTTCACGGGGATCTAAGCCCGGTCAGTTACGAGTTGTGCTTCTCCACACCAGACTCCGGCTATTCCTTCACTCTGCGGTTTGCTCCAGAGAATAAGTTGAGCGCTAAAGAACCCGAGATTAGCATTTCTTTAAATAACGCAGTCATAGTACTGTCAAAATCTCCAGAGAGCCACGGACTTTGGCGAGAGTGGTATTGTGGCTTGAACGACGATTCTTTGGAGGTAACCCGTTTTCACTGTTTGAAATACTCTATCTTACTTTAAACATTTTTGTTACAGGCACATAAACAAATACTTTCTATCTATTCATATGATGAAAGATAGTGCAGGTTAAGCCCATTCTCAAAGCAAAGATTGCACTAAGGATGCACTTCAAGCCTTCAGGGTTGTCCTGTATTACAGCTGTTTACTTGGGGTCCATCGACTAGAAAAAAACTGGGTTTTAGTGACTCTTAGACTTCTTGAAATGTATGCAAGAAAATTGAGGGTTCTGTCTCTCCTGAGAAAACGATTATAACTATAGTTAGTAAGATCTTGTCTCAGAAAACAAATGTGTATGTGGGTTGGGCGCTTGGTAATTTTGTTTGAGGCTTATATCAAAGTTATATGTAACTCTAACATTGAAGAGGCTAAGGTGTAGTTCGGTGACAGAGTGCTCCCAGAAAGTCAAGTTGCCATAGACAGAGTATTTGACCCTGAACTCTAGCCTGCCAAAACAGTTCACTTCTTCTAGATGTTTTTCTAAATCAAAATGGGATTAAGGCATATTTGAAGACCTAAGGTGATTTATTATAATTATATCATTAATTATTTATAATTAGCCCTTTGATAGGGCTAATGGAATCATACTACCCATTCTTTTATACGATACTGTACCAATCCCCAAGTTTCGAGCATAATGATACAGACCTGGACTTCTAATGATCAGGAGCCTGAGGCAGGAGGATTATGAGTTTGAGGCCAGCCTGTGTTTTATAGTGAGACACAGTCCTAAAGAAAACAAAAAGAAAATTGGGAGTAGTGAGACATATACAATAGTTTCATTACTATATATGTTTTTATGAAACTAGTCATAGAGAGACTTGTGGCTTTCAAGGCCAGAATTGTCACTTTACACATAAAAAGTACTAACTACATATTTACACCGTAAATAGTAACTAGGGGAATTCATAAGAGTTTTAGGGCCAGTGAATTCAGCCACTTTTATAATAAACTCAGTCATTAGAATAAATATGAATTTTCTGTAGTTACCATTTCCCTATAGATAATTCCTTGAATTAGTTCAGAGTAAGGCAAAGTTATGAATAAATGAATGAATGAATGAATATAAGACTGTGAATCTGCAAATATTAGCAAGGCAAATTGCTTGAAATATAAAATTCTTCCAATCCGTTAGTTAGTTCACTTGCAAATTGAAATATTGTTTAATCTAATTGAACATAACTTGAAACTTAGCTCTGATTTTTTTTGTCCCCCTCTTTGGACCACGGAATAATCTTTACTTTGTAATTACAATATTTCCTTTAATAAAAGCACAAGAGATAATCTTATTTGGGGTAATACTGAACCAATCTTCTAAATTAAATAATTTTAAATATGATTAAAGGGCTAATTCTCACTTGACATGAATATAAACAAATTATATGGTGTTTGGATTTGGGTGGTAGTGATGTTTAAATTCTCTTGAGAAATCTTTTATTGTCTTAAAAACTGCTTAGTTTAAGTAACTAGTGAAATATTAAACTAAGAAACACAAAATATTTCACTATATACTACATAACTATATATACTAGAATATTTCAGTTCTTAAAAATAAAGCATGTGATGACTTCTTTGGAAAGCCCACACCCATGTTCTCAAGTGTGTCTCTCCTGAGCGCCCCACCCCTACCCCCACGAGTGAGTGTCTCTATAACTTTGGCTGCCCTGGAACTTTCTTTGTAGACTAGGCTAACCATGTCTTTTGCCTCCTGAGCGTTGTGAGTAAAGATGTGAGGCACCTTACGTTTCCATTATCCTTGTTCCTAAAGTCAGTACTAAAGTCTTTCTGTTAAACCTTGACATTGCTTCAAAATTAAAAAAAAATTAGAATGTATCTCTTTTAAATATTGTAATTGGCCCTTATGTGGCTAAGAATTTTGTGTTGGGTTTTTTTGTTTGTTTGTTTGTTTTATTTTTGTTTTTTGTTTTTCAAGACAGGGTTTCTCTGTGTAGCCCTGGCTGTCCTGGAACTCACTCTGTAGACCAGGCTGGCCTCGAACTCAGAAATCCGCCTGCCTCTGCCTCCCAAGTGCTGGGACTAAAGGCCTGCGCCACCACCGCCCAGCGAATTTTGTGTTTTATTTCATTTTGTTTCAGAGGTCTGAGGTGGCCTGAGCTAGCCTGTGTAGCTGAAGGTGACCCTGAACTTTTGATCTTCCTGCCTCTACTTCCCAAGTGCTAGAAAATAGAGGTTTGTGACACTACATCCAGTTTACAGTCAAGAATTTAACAGGTATATTTGAACAGATCTAGTTCTGTATATTTCTTAGCTGGTTCAGTAGGAATTAATACAAGAGTGAACTATAAAACCTATGTTTGCTTTGTAGCCTTGGCAGTGAATATTCCTAAGAGGTATCAGGAGGCACCAGCCAGCACTTAGGGGGTGGAGACAGAAGGGTCACCCTCAGGTACTCAGAGGCTTCCCTGGGCTACCTCCCTCAGACATCATTTGGAAAAAATGAAAGAAAAATGCTCTTTGTAAGATCATCCTGGTAGGGAAAGCACACCTCTACTTTAGTAAACTTAGGAAAAGCATCACAGCTTCCCTTTCCTTTCTCTTTTTAGGTAGATCTCATGAATACACATTTTTCATATTCTGGGCAATACTAGGCTTTTTTTCTCCTTTTATTTTAGGAAAGATTGTTTATCGATGAAGAAAATGTTAATTCGTTTCTTGAAGATGTCCTTTGCTCCCCATTGAAGCAAGCAAGGTCTCTAGCCCCACCACTGATTGAGGTTCTTCAGGTTACTGATGAGCAGATTCAGATCCATGCACAGGTAAGAGTTTAGTGGGCGTTAAAAAATAGTGACTGTTGGCCAAATGAGTGCAGTTCTTCAGTTCTTGACATCAGAATTTGAAATAATGTATACAGAATGGATGGGCAGGGCCAGGTGGTGGTGGCGCACGCCTTTAATCCCAGCACTTGGGAGGCAGAGGCAGGTGGATTTCTGAGTTCGAGGCCAGCCTGGTCTACAGAGTGAGTTCCAGGACAGCCAGGGCTACACAGAGAAACCCTGTCTCGAAAAAAAAACAAAAACAAAAACAAAAAACAAAAAACAAAACAAAAAAAAAGAATGGATGGGCAGAGTTGTGGTAAGACTTCTGTCTGTGTGTCTACTCTGTGATAAAACATTTTTATTTTCATGTTACAAATTTTATTGTGAGTAAACACCAGAGGGATTAAAAAGTCAGATGAATTTAAAATTTAGTAAACAGCAGTTGAACTTGCAAGTGAACCTTAGAATTTTATAGTTAGACAAATTTAGTAGTTTGTCTTGTTGTGCTTTGAAACCCGTAATCTTATATCCTGCATAACATTTATAAAAGCACCACAACAAAAGCATTTTAGGCTCAGACAACTCAAAAAAATATTCATCATGGCCTCACTGCTAATCCAAAAAAAATATCTATATGGGAGCAACTTGTGCATATGTATTGTCACACATGTGGGCACACAAACAGTAAAAAAATTTATATGTATGAGTGCATTGCTCCATGTATGTCTGTGTACTACACTTGTGCCTGGTGCGCACAGAGGCTAGAAGAGAGCATCGAATCCCTTGGAGGTGTAATTACACAGCTATGAACACCATGTGGGCTGGAAATTGAACCCATGTCCTCTGGAGGAGTAGCCATTGAGCCTGTTCTCTATCCCCTAAATAAAACATTCTTAAATCTGACTTTTAGTAGGATAGATGTTTTTAATCCCATAATATTCCTCCAGTTATGAGTGTATATTTAGAAAGTTTGCAGAGATAAGCAAGTCTCTTTTGGCTTCCAAATCATAGAGACGATAATCATAGAATTTACTCATTGTATTTTAGCTGAATATGGCCAACCCTGGACAAAAAGCACCTAGGAACTAGCATTCCTGACTAAGAAAAGTCACAAAATTCAGCAGTGCCCTATTAGTAACTCAAGGGTTTGTAAACACTCTTTAAGAGCTTGGTCCTCTGTTGTGAAGGAGATGAAGAAGAATTGAAAGGAATTTTTTTTTTTCGTTTTTTAAATTTTAACCAGGCTTGTTGGTGCAGGCCTTTAATCCTAGAACTCAGGAGGCAGAGGCAGGCCAGACTGATCTACACAGGGAGTTCCAGGACAGCAGGGATGTGTGGAGAAACCTTGTCTCAGAAGAAAAAAAGAAAGAAAGAGAAAGAAATGCACATATAAAATTTTTATTTTATGTGTGTATGACTGTTTCATCAGCACGTGTATATACACATTTGCTATAACAAGTGTGCTGGGGTGGGTAGGGGCGGCAACCTGCCACGTGGATGCTGGTAACTGAACCTGGTCTTCTCAGCAGGTGTCCTTAACTGCTAAACTATTTCTCCAGTCTTTTTTTTTTTTTTTTTTTTTTTCGAGACAGGGTTTCTCTGGTGCGCACAGAGGCTAGAAGAGAGCATCGAATCCCTTGGAGGTGTAATTACACAGCTATGAACACCATGTGGGCTGGAAATTCAGCCCTGGCTGTCCTGGAACTCACTCTGTAGACCAGGCTGGCTTTTATTTCTCCAGTCTTAACTGAAAGAATTTAATTAGAAAATCAAAGCCACCAGTCATGTGGCTTGATTTCAGGCAGGTCTCTAGTTCCAAGCCAGACTTAGTCTAAAAAAAAATTAAGGGCTGAAGAGATGGCTCAGAAGTCAAGAGCACTTCTAGAGGTCCTAAGTTTAATTCCTAGCAACTACGTTGTGGTTCATAACCATCTATACTGAGATCTGGTGCCCTCTCCTGGCCTGCAGACATACATGCAGGCAGAACACTGTATACATAATAAATAAAACTTTAAAAAATTTTTTTAAAAGAAAATTGAATATAGTTTGAGGTTGAGATAGCTCAATAGGTACAGGTACTTGCTGAAACCATGTAAAGGTGAAAGGACAACATTACCTCCAGAAAGTTGTCCTCCACCTCTGAACAGCCCTCCCCACCACATGTGTGTACACACACATACACACACACACACATGTAAAGGCACTCACTGCCAACCTGGAGTTTGATCCTAGCACCTATGTGGTAAAAGGTGAGAACCAACTCCTACAAGTTGCCCTCTGACCTCTTTGTATGAGCTTTATCATGCATGAACACACATACATAAAAGCTATGATTGAATTTCTGTTGCTTTAATTACTAATTTGCTATTTCTTTTGATACAGTTGCAAGAATGTAGTGATCCTGAAGGGCTTCAAGGAAAGGAAAAAGGAGTCGAAGAAGGATGTCCTCCAAGTGAAAAAGAAAAAACTGAACTTTCTACCACCTCTCCAGCTGACTCTGATTCATCTGTAGCAGTTGAAGCACTGAGAATAAACACGTGTGGGTCAGCTGTGGGCCTTCAACACAGCTGTCCTGATGTTTCTCACGTGCTGTCTGGGCAACCTCTGCAACTAGAGGCAAAAATGGATCCTGAGTTTATAAGAGAAAGCAGTACTACCTACTCGGCTGAGGAAAAGGAA
>JADRCD010193317.1:0-10304 GCA_019843815.1 Montemys delectorum | reverse complement strand
AGTTTATAAGAGAAAGCAGTACTACCTACTCGGCTGAGGAAAAGGAAGACATAGAAGAGCCAGAAATAATTAAGGGAACGAAAATAGATGGAGACCACCCGTCTTCATTACTGGACAAAACTGTAGTTGAAAACCTACCTGCCTTTGACACTATAATAGAGACCAGTATGCAGGATGGTAGTGTGCAGTTTATTAGGGACCACACGACTCACTGTGCATTTAGTTTCCAGAATTCCTTGCTATATGATTTGGACTGATGTATATAACTTTGAAGTTATTTGGAGTCAAGGAGATGTGCTGACACATGGGTCATCACATGCATATGGAAGTTAGAAGGCTCCAGGTCGTCAGCCTTGGTGGGAAGGGTCTTTGCTCACTGAGATCTGTCTGGCCCCTTAGTTTGGGAGACATAGGCTGGTTCTGTATTCCCTTTGTAGCCTGACCTACCTTTAAAGTCTTCCTGCCTCAGTTTCTGAGTGCTGGGGCTACACTTACTTGAACTACAAGTATATCCTGGGTTTGTGTTCAATTTGGTTTTTATATTACAGTTTCAAAATAAAGATTCACAGTTACGTTTGTTACCTAAATTCTCAAGAATGCAATTAACTAGAATATGGAGAAATACAATGCTAAAATTTGTTCATATGTTCCAACATATGTATATTAGAGATAGACTTTTAAGAAAGAACTCTACTAACAGATAATGATCTAAACCAGTAGAAATCAAATTTAGCTACTTTTGTACCAATTTTCTTTCTTTTTTTTTTTTTTTTTTTTTTTTTTTGGTTTTTCGAGATAGGGTTTCTCTGTGTAGCCCTGGCTGTCCTGAAACTCACTCTGTAGACCAGGCTGGCCTCGAACTCAGAAATCCGCCTGCCTCTGCCTCCCAAGGGCTAGGATTAAAGGGGTGCGCCACCACCGCCTGGCACCAATTTTCATATAAGTCTGTCACATATATAATTTAAGATAATTTGGGGTATGGTTGGATAGCTCAGTAAATAAAGGTACCTGCTGGCAAGCCTGTCAACCTGAATTCAATCCCTGGTACTTGCATGTTGGAAAGAGAATCTACTATAAGTTTATTCTGACTCTTACACCTGTGGCACACAAACTTGTGCACACAACACATACACAGATAAAAATATATCTTCAAGTTGGGTGTGGTGGTGCATACCTTTGATCCCAATGTTCTGCATTGCAGGTGGGTCTGTAAGTTCAAGGCCAGATCTACAGAGTTCCAGGACAGCTAGGGCTACAAAGAGAATCAACCTATAAAACCTATAATTTATATTTTAAATTATATAAAAATTTATATAATTTAAAATTTTAAGATTATTCAAAACCAACTCTAATTTCTTGGAAGTTAAAGTATTAAAAACATGTTTTGGTTTTGAAGAATGTTAAAAATTTCTAAGGAAGCTGGAGAGATGGCTCAGTAGTTAATGCTAGCTGCTCTTTGAGAGGGTCCTGGTTCAATTTCCAGCACCCACCTAGCAGCTCATAACTATCTGTTAACTCCAGGCCCACGGGGTCCAATGCTCTCCTCTGACTTCTGCGGGTGGCACACAGATACACGTGCAGACAAAGTACCCCCCCACACACACAAATAAATTTAGAACAGGAATTTAAAGAAAACCTGGCCATTTGTTATGACAGAAAAGTTGTCTTTTATGTCAAAACCAACTTTTTAAAATCAATTTATAACTCCTAAAATGAGGTAAAGAGGAGATCCAAACAGATTTGTGAGTTTTTTTCTGAAATGTTTTAGAACAGAATGAAAAAAAATATAAATGAAGAAATCTCTGTGGATGTCATCACTAGCCCTGAGACCATGAGCTGACCTAGCTGTGTTTCAGACAAGGCTACTGATTATGACTAGCCTTTGAACACTCCTGAAAACTACTTCCTTTTGTCCTCTGAACTGGTGATATCAGGTTAAGATCCTACCCAGGAGTGTAAATCCTGGAGAATGGGTTTACATCTCTCCCCATACAATGTTGAGCATTATGCTTGGGGTACAGCCCTGTGTTGCATGCAAGAGGCTCTGTAATCCCAGCTGAAGGCAGAAGTGTGAGGGTTATAAACACAAGGCCAGCCAGAGAGAGCTAAGCACACAAACCAATCTTTAAAGAAGCAAAAAGAGTAAGACAAAAAGTGCATGGACTTCTGTCCCTGAGACTCAGGGTAGAGAGCCAACATCCTGACCTTCAGCATGCACTACCAGCACACACGTGCTCACCCACACATGTGCACACAGGATACAAATGTAAAACATTTCAAAAGCCAAAACCCAGAAAACTTTGCTTCACTCTGAAAAAGCACATTTCCAGTATGAGACTGGTGAAAACAATAATTCTTGAGACTGGTTCAAATGATCAACAGTCATCTTTATACAGAAATGAGTCCTCCATATTTTTTTTATACAATTATTTCATGGAAAAGTAATATAAAATAGGGAGTAATAGCCGGGCAGTGGTGGCGCACGCCTTTAATCCCAGCACTTGGGAGGCAGAGGCAGGTGGATTTCTGAGTTCGAGGCCAGCCTGGTTTACAGAGTGAGTTCCAGACCAGCCAGGGCTACAGAGAAACCCTGTCTCGAAAAACCAAAAAACCAAACCGAAAGAAAAAAAACAACAAAAAAAACCCCAAAACAAAAAATATGGAGTAAGCCTAAGGATTGCTTCTTACTCCTGTGACTGTCCTTTTAAAAGTATCGCAGTCACAGCTGGCACCAGTTCTGCTGTACCTTGGCAAAACTGAACTTTGTATCATTTCTGGCCTTCAAAACCATTTAGGCAGTACTCCCTTATGCAGCAGCTTTTCTTACTGTTCATTAGCTATGCCTGGCTAATTTGAAAGCCAAACAATTTCTTCCTAAGGGAATGCACTGTCATGAACAGACTTCACTCTAAATGCATACAATGTATAGCTAAAAAATATTAAGATGTAATGCTCATTCTCAAAACTTCTAGAATGCGTTTATCGATACAAGTAGAAGATTCTGCAAAATGATTAGGGAATTTTTTGCAAAAATGAGTATTTTATTTTGGCAGCACTAAAAAGAAATTCAAAACCATTGTAGTTCTACATTGAGGTGAAAACATTGCTTAAACTTTCTTATTAATCAAATACATTCCAAAAGAAATCATGTAATATGTATGTTGAAAGCACAGGCAAATCTTAACACAATAGCACAGGAATCAGTAATACTGAACATGACTCTTCCGACAGGGTGCTTAACCAACTTAAAACTTCTGAGTTATTGAACCAGTCAAACAATTCCTTTCTAATATCTGTCATTAGTGGAGCTGGGTCTGTCCCAGCAATACTCTAATGATTTCATTGTAATACTTTTTATTGTTGCCGACAGTTTTAAATAATCTTGCTATACTTAAAATAACTTTTGAAAGTGGAAAAGTATACAAAGTTTTAGATAAAAAGATTTTAACGTGATTTAAATAAAATTTCCCCCTTTCTTTTTTTATCAATAATCTAATCATTACTTTTAAGCAGATACAGACTGAATTTTAAAATCCAAGTCCCAAAATAAAAATTCAGTTTGAAATTTTAATCAGTCATAACTGAAAAGGATTACTATGTATTTGGACACCTTTTACACGAAGTTTATGTATTAAAGCAGAAACCAGTTCCTATACCCTTTATTCAATTGTATATCCCATTGAGACAAATATAAAAAATAGAAGACTGTCACTTTTGCTTTTGCAATTGTGATTTTTTTTTTCCTCACTGCAGTCTTCTATAACTTTTACAGAGTTCATGGTCCCTAATATCGCCCCACCCTCCATTTTTCCTAGGTGGGGAAATGGCTGCCATAGGAAACTTCTCACCGATAACTAGAGTTTCTGGAAACATGTACTGTTTGTTATTATTTAATAATGACTCAATTTGGGCACTCTGGGTGGATGGCCTACATGTTTTCTTGTGATGCATACCACAGTCTCCAGCATGAAAAATCCTAGGAGCCTGAGGAACTAAGACTTTCCAGATATTAGGAAGACAAGCTAGAGTCAAATATTGAAGAGTCCAGTCCCAGTTATAATCATCGTAAGTACAGAAAGTGTCCGTGCACTCCATAAGCTTCTGATATGCATCTCGGGTCAAGGCTAGCCCCATATTGTGCTCTGTCGATTTCCAAGTTTTCACATCTACTTTGTCAGCAATGCCATAGAAACTCCTAATAGTGGTGTAGGTCCCTAGAGAGAGGACGTCACACCCAGGACACTCCTGCTGCTTCAGCTTCCACATCTTCTTGAAGACATGGTAAAAGTCTGGGGCTAAGTAGTGGTCCTCTTCCAGGAAAAGTATAAGGCCAGTGTAATCTTGAAGAACTTTGACTCTTTCCCATACAAAATGCAGCTTCCACCACCAATGATGTTTGGTTTGCGAGAATTTGGCCTCTCTGTAATGGCCGAAGGAGTCAGGGTATTCGGCATTGATGCACCCCAACTTCAGAGCTGCATTCTTCTTTAGGTCTCTGGGGCAATCTCTGGGGTCACTACCCGGAAACTCACTAGGGTACAGCTGAATGCTGAATGGAAAGAACACTTGCAGAACCGGGCAGAAATCCACCCTAGAGATCAGATTGTTGATCTCGGCGGACCAGAAGTCATGGCTAAAGATGACTAGGACTTCATGAATACCCTGGGCTTTTCGGAGCGAGTCTATCAGCAACCTGAGGTATTCCGGCCTGTTATGCACCTGGACCACGAGCACCAGCTCCCCGGGGCTCCAGGTGCCGTCCTTGTCGACATTCCTCAGCATCTGATCAAAGTTCAACTGGTACACCAGGGACCGGTACCGCAGCGTCAGGTTGTCCACCTCCGGCCGCGGGACCGCGGGGACCAGAGGAGCGGCCGATTCGTTAGAAACCCTGCGGATGCCTACGGACGCGGCGAGATGGCCCGCGCCCCGTATGGGCTCCGCGTCCAGCAGCGGCGGGGCAAGGGCGTCGCTCTTCCTTTGTCGCCCATTGCTACTCCAGAGGACGAAGCCGCAGGCGGCCACCACGAGCGTCAGGATCAGCACCTTCCGTTTGTAGATGCGGAACCTCATGGTCTCCAGGGCCGGGAGCGCGGGCGCGGAAAGGAGCTGGCGGCCTCTGCACGGAAGGGGCGGGCGGGCGGCGCCGTCGCCTTGGCCTGGAGCCCTTAGGAACTGGCCCCCGCGGCGGGCCCTCGCTAACTCATCCCGGGCCCCGGCGTCCTGGGGCCCGAAGGCTCTCAACTGCCTCGCGCCGCCCGGGCTCGGCACATCCTCTCCGGCAGTTGCAGCTCCAGCAGCCGCCCCGCCGCTACGAGCCGCGGCGGCTTAGCGTCGCCTCGGTCCTCTCCATGCAGCAACCGGCGTCCCGGAAGAAGCCCAGCCGCGGCCGCCGCCGCCCCCCTGGCTCCTTTACCTGCGCTGCCCGCGGCCCTGCGTCCTCGGCGCGCTCATCCTTGCTCGCGCGGCAGGAACGCCGACACCGAACGCCGCAGCCTCGCCCCGCTCCGGCGGCGATCGCTCTGACAAGCCGCGACTGGCCTGCGAGCGCCGCGGCCCTCGGGCCCACACCCTCCGCCCCGCCCCGCCGGGCGCTGATTGGCGCTTCCCAGAAGCCTCCGGAAGAGGCCGCTGCGTATTGGCTCGCGGTTCCGTCGCTCAGGTTCAGTTCCGACTTCCGGCTCTGTTCGTCCCTTTCCTGTTCGGCGCGTGCGGTTGAGGCGGGGGATCGCTGCGGCCGGTCTCTCGGTAAGTCTGCAGCGAGCGGAGCTGTGGCTGGTTCCTTGGGGGACCGCGGTCGCCTGAAGGCCGGAGCCGACCGAGCTCTTTGAGGCGTGGGGAAGGGGCCAGCGCTGCCCGCCGCGGCTTCAGGTCAGCCCGCGGCTTCCTCGGAAGAGACGCTCCAGCATGGCGGCTACTGGGCCGCGAGGCGTGCTGGCTGCTAACGACACGTCAGCCTTCGGGCCGGCTGGCGGGGTGACGGGGCTTTAGAGGGATAAAGCCAAAACAGACTGACGTGGCTAGGGGGAAGGAACGAGGCCGGCTGTTGCAGAAACTACTCTTGTTTCGTAGTATGCCAATCATAGCTAGGAAATGGAGAGAATTGATGTGGGGTAGTCCGAAAAAAAAAAAAGAAAGCTCATCTCTGCCCGGACGCCACTACGTTGTCCTTGCAGTGAGCCATAATGAATTGAACGCTGTGTCTGTTTTGGGGAGATCTATAAAGCTACGCCAAGTGTCAGTTGCTATTTTTCCCCCCTTTGGATGCTCAGGCAGACCTCTGCTAGCCATCCTCTGTCTCAGTCTCCCAGGACATAACTCTATCAGGTCTGATTTTTTTATAACTGTTAATGTCTCGTTTTATTTAAAAAAAAAAAAAAAAGCTAGTTTTTTTCTATAGGCTTGAAGTGGTAAGGGTTGAACCCCAATGTTTAAGCACACTAGGCAAGTGCTCAACCACTCAGTTGCTTGTCCTGCCCAGCCTCTGAGGCACTCAAACAGTTGTACAGTGCCTGGCCTTACACTTTTTTCTTTCTTTCCTCGAGACAGGGTTTCTCTGTGTAGCCCTGGCTGTCCCGAAACTAACTCTGTAGACCAGGCTGGCATCGAACTCAGAAATCCGCCTGCCTCTGCCTCCCAAGTGCTGGGGTTTTGATCATTGCTATTTTTTATATATTCCTACAAATTATACCTGTTTAAAACTTTTGAATTTCAAGATCTTTAATGCCTGAAACTTTATTATACTACAGTTTTCATCGTAGACACTTGCACTGCAAAGATGGTCAACGTACCTAAGACCCGAAGGACTTTCTGTAAGAAATGTGGCAAGCACCAGCCTCACAAAGTGACCCAGTATAAGAAGGGCAAGGATTCCCTGTATGCCCAAGGAAAGCGGCGCTACGATCGAAAGCAAAGTGGCTACGGTGGGCAGACAAAGCCAATTTTTCGAAAGAAGGCCAAAACCACAAAGAAGATTGTGCTCAGGCTTGAGTGTGTTGACCCCAACTGCAGATCCAAGAGGATGCTGGCCATTAAGAGATGCAAGCATTTTGAACTGGGAGGCGACAAGAAGAGGAAGGGCCAAGTGATCCAGTTCTAAAACCTGTGTTCTCTGAAGCAGTAGAAAAATGACCTGCTAGAGAATAAAGTTACTGTTAATGATACTAAGCCTTGTGTTTTGATTCCAAGTAGAATTGCATCTTTAGGGGTTTTTGTTTTCAAACATACTTGGAGTCAGGGTCTATCTCTGCCTTCTAAATATTAGGATTACAGAATTGTACTATTTCTATGGTGCTCTGTTGGATTGAACCCAGAGCTTCCTGCATGCTAGGCTAGTATACACTATGTGTCCTACAAGAAGTTATACAAATAACCAATAGCTACAGAATAATGGGCACAAAGCAGACGTTGTGGTTATGTAATTCATTTTCCAGACCTGGTGGCAAATATGTCATCATTCGGCTCAGAATGGCTTGCAGACCAACATTTAATTGGTCACATCTTCCACTAGGTATTTTCAAATTTGCTATTTAATAATTGTTCGAGGCTGGACAGTGGTGGTGCACGCCTTTTAATCCCAGCGCTTGGGAGGCAGAGGCAGAGGCAAGCGGATTTCTGAGTTTGAGGCCAGCCTGGTCTACACAGAGAAACCCTGTCTTGGAAAAAAAAATAAAATTGTTCGTGATATTTAAGTATTTTCAGGCTTGTTGATGTTAGTTAACTTACCATGGACAGTGATATATATGTTGGGTAACTCATTCAAAAAAATCCATAAGGCCGGGCAGTGGTGGTGCACGCCTTTAATCCCAGCACTTGGGAGGCACAGGCAGGCGGATTTCTGAGTTCGAGGCCAGCCGAGTCTACAGAGTGAGTTCCAGGACAGTCAGGGCTACACAGAGAAACCTTGTCTCCAAAAAACAAACAAAAAACAAAACAAAAATCCATAAAAAGTGGGACGATAAAATTTGAGTTCAAAGAATTACTCCTTGGGGGGAGGAGGGGGTAAATAATACAATTAGAACTGGAGAGATGGCTTAGTAACCCTGGCTGCCTTTTTTTGTTTAATCTTATGTGTATTGATTCTTTGCCTAGAAGTGTGTATGTATGAGGATATCAGGTCCCATAGAACTGGAGTTAGACAGTTGTGAGCTGCTATGTGGGTGCTGGGAATTGAACCTGGGTTCTCTGGAAGAGCAACCAGTGCTCCTTACTGATAAGCCATCTCTCTCTTCAGCCCATGGCCGCTCTTTTTGTAAAGCAGATCCCCAGCATCTACATGGCATCTAATTGTAACTAAAGTTACAGAGGATCCAACATAGTTTGGGGTTTTTTTTTTTGTTTTCTTTGAGATAAGGTTTCTCTGTGTAGCCCTGGCTGTCCTGGAACTCACTCTGGAGACCAGGCTGGAAATCCGCCTGCCTCTGCCTCCCAAGTGCTGGGATTAAAGGCATCACCACCACCTGGCCAACATGTTTTATTTCAAATCAATTCTTAGGTAGAAAGTTAATGAGGAAAGCAAGCTTTTTCATTAGTGGTGGTGCCAGGAATCAAACTTGGGGAACTGTATATATTATAGAAGTCCTGTACTTCAGACTCATACCTTCGTTACCTAGTTAAGACAGCTTTGGCTGGCCTGGAGTAATTCAGAGATTCACTGCCCTCTGCCCTCTGTAAGGTATGCCACTATGTTTGACCCTTGAACAAAGTTCTAATAAAGGTGTTCTAATGCCTCTGGGCACTTGGTAGACAGAGGCAGGAGTTCAAGGCCAGCTTAGTTAGTTAGAGGGTAAGTTCCAGGAGTGCTAAGGCTATAGAGAAACCTTGTCCTGAAAAACTAGGGAAAACAAAGTGTTCCAATGCTTAATACAAATGTTTGAATCTTCAGAAAAGTTTCAAATGATAAAATTGTAGTAAAATGAATCATAGGTGAAATCTAGAGGTTCTCCTTTCTAAGCTGAACAGCAGCAACACACTAACACCATGGAGGGTTGTCTCCAGTAGCCTCCATTCCTCCAAACCAATTAGCTCCAGCTGACCTCCAGCTCAGAGATCTGCCTGGGTCTGCCTCCTAAGTGCCAGAATTAAATGTGTATCATCACACCATGACTTTATGGTTTAGGAGATAGACTATTTAGTGACAAATACACCCCCCCTAGATCCTCAAGTAACACAATCAGTAAAAATAAGTTTCCACTTTCTCTTCAAAAGTAGAAAAGAAAAATCACAATATATTATGTAAAGGACATTCTGAAATTTATAAAAGCTAACCTGCCTTAGTGTTTGATGAGTATACGGAACACGTCTGAAAAACATACTATTCTGAAACTATACTCTTTCCAATGTACTACTCTAAAATCTGTAATTATGCACATAGATTGTGCATCCCTAATTTGGAATGTTCGGGAGAAATGTTGGGTTTTCTAATTTTGCTTTTTGTATTTGTTTTTAAGATAGGGTTTCTCTGTGTAGCCTTGCCTTGGAACTCTATCTACAGACAGGCTGGCCTCAAATTTATAGATCACCTACCTCTGCTTCCCAAGTGCTAGGATTAAAGGCAAGAAGTGTTAGATTTTTGAAAGATTTCAGAAACTTTGAATGGAGACCAGATGAGGGGTTGGATCTCTTAAATGTAGATTTCAGGCATTTTAAATTGCCCAAGAAGGGTGCTGCAATCTGAACTCAGGTCCTCTGGAAGAACAGTATTAGCTCTTAACCCCTAAGCTCTTTTTGGCCTTTATAACATTTAAAAATTATTTTAAATATTTATGAGTATGGGTGTTTACCTGATTGTATTTCTGTGCACCATGTTTGTGTTATCCCTGAGAACATCAGAAGGTTTCAGATTCTTAGGACTGGAGTTACAGTTATGAGCTACCATGTGGGTGCTGGGAATTGGGGGTCTGCTGCAAGAGCAACTAGTGCTCTTATATTACATTTTTAAAGTTATTCTCTATGCCTGTGTGCAACTTGTAAGAATCTGTTCTCTCCTAATGTGTGAGTGCCAACAACTGAACTTAGATGTCATGCTTTGCAATAAGGACTTTTACCTGCTAAGCCCAAGGACATTCTTATCATCTGTGTGATTAGGATAAGTATCTGGTTTGACTTTATGTAGAATTTAAGATGTAGGCCTGGTGTGGTGGTGCACAAGGCAGACCTCTACAAAGCAAATTCTAGGTCAGTCAACAGAGAAACTGTCTTTAAAAAGCAAAAGCAACAACAATAAAACCCAGAGTAGCCCAAGCACAAAGCTCTGGCTTTGATCCCTAGCAAAACACACACACACACACACACACACACACACA
>JADRCD010193316.1:36943-53688 GCA_019843815.1 Montemys delectorum | reverse complement strand
CTTAGGATAAAAATATCTTCTTTGCAGACACTAATATTCAGTTTTTTTCTCATACTAACTATAGACATGTCTGGGAGGAGGGAGCCTGGTGACAAGCCCATTTTACTATTAGTTTTTCCTTCTTAACCAGCTTCAATACCATACAGGTTTTGAAAAGTAGCTAGAATGCCTTTCAGTGTAAGTGTTTTCTGTAGTTTATGACATCTATCCAAACAAGAAAGAAAAGGGTGTGTGTTTTCTAGAATCCAAGCATCACAATCCTAAGATTCCTAATTTGCAGGCTTTGTGCCTAGCGTTCAAATGTAGCACTGGAAGTCTCAGGTTATCCAGACTGCTCAGTGTACTCCAGAGTTCCTGAGTGACCGATTCTGGGGTTGGAACCTGGGAAGTGGTGTTTCCAGTGAGTACCCAGCTGGTCCTGACACACAAGCTTCATCTGAGCATTGCTGATTTCATGAAAAGTAACTTTTGGAGTAAGGACATTTCCATTGTTTTATCGTAATCATAGAAGTCTGATCTGGAGGATTAGAGAGATGGCTTAGTAGCTAACAACACTGCTCTCCTCTAGGACCCTGGTTTAGTTCCCAGCACAAACCTGCCTATAATTCAGTTCCAGGCAATCTGAATCCTTCTGTTGTCTATGGACACCCGATGGCATGTGATAGACATAAATTCATGTAGTCAAAGTTATGTACACATAAATTAAAATAAATATATTTTAAAGAAACTTCTGACCTATCAATAACAACAACAACAAAACAAAAAGATCACCTTTAAAATTGTGTTCTTCTTCTTTTGACAAAGATTCCATCAATTTATCCAATCAAACCCTTCCTCCTCTCCTTGCCTACTGCTCTGAAATCAAAATTCTCTCTGACCACTTGGCACTCTCTGCTCAGGATCAAGCTTCTGTCCTTCCATGGGCAGTCTCTAAGCATCTCCTTGGGAAATCGCCACCATGGCAGAAAACTGTACAGAGTAGTGCCTCCTTTGGAGTGAAAAGCGCCTTCTTATTTAGTCCCTTAAGAGCAATGCTGCCTTTACTGAGCAGGCTGATCCAAGCAGGAAGCTCACCTTTGCATTTATCCTCATCTTACCACCTGGAACACTCTAATCCATGCTTATTTTCCCACACATGGGAAAGCTGAGACCATGGACTTATTTATCTAGATCTCTTTGATTTTTATTTTAAACATTCTTTTGGCTTCAGTGACTTGGTTGCACCACTCAGACACTACCCAAGGAAAGGGTGTCAGGAGCCATCATTGGCCAAACTAATGGCTAGTAGGTTATCTTCCTGAAGTGACTTTGCTTTAAAATAATATCTATGATAAAGCTCCGATAGGCAAGGGCCAGGATTGTAGAGGAATTTCCCTTAATTATCTGATTGGCTAAGAAAGATGACAAATAGCTGATTGTTGGGGGAACATGAGGAGCTGGGTTTTCCTGGAAAGACAGGAAGAGGACGGGAGGAGGAGTTGCAGGAGACAGCAAACAGAGAAGGACAGAGTGAGAGTAGTTGAAAGGAAGGTAGAGCAGAAGTGCAAGGCCTGGAGAAGCTGCATGTAGTAGGGATTTCATATCTGGGGAAGAAAGTTGGGTAGAGGCAGATCTGCCCAATATAGGTGTGCAGTTTATAAATATACAGCAGAGTTGCCTTTTCTTTGCACGGGCTTATTGTGATTATAGGTTCACTTCAACAAAGTTGTGTTTTCCTTGAATGGGCTTATTGTGGTTGGAGATTTACCACAACAAAATGACACCCCAACATATCCATTAGAACTCAACTAGCCTGACATAAAAAAAAATCACCATCACTCCAGTCATCCCCAATACAAGGCTGGGCTGGTGATCTAGGCTGTAGCAGTGTGTGTATTGAAAGCTGACTGGGTCTGAGGAGCCTACAGAGAACTGCAGAGAGGCTAGCCACAGGCAGATAGCTTTGGCCAGGGGCAGCACCCTAAGCTGGAGCTAGACTTGGGCAGACACAGTGAACTGGCTGGGCATCTACACCTGAGAGAGCCTTTTTGTGTTTGCTTCCCTGAATCTCCCCCATCTACTGTGACCCAGATAGCCAGTCTCTGAACTGAGCAGCAGAGAGAGTCAAAGATACAAAAAGCCCCAGATCAGGTAATAATCATCATACATTGATACTTAAAGATGACAAACACAGTAAATATCTTTTGGGCTTTAAGGGATAATATTCTGAATGGTTTGATTGGCATGGAGTTAAAGGAGATAGACACCTTGTCATTTACTGGTATTGCAATATTTATTCTCTTGATCTACTATATCTTCTCAAAAGACAGGGCCCTAGATAAAGAATATTGCTTGCCTTAGAAAAGAGATTACAGGTAACACTAGAACTAAAGGTTCAGGATTTTATAGGTCAAGATTACCAACAGAAAGAGGAAAAGAAAGGTTGGAGGCAGGACCTGGAAGGGATGCTAGAAAAAAGGATTCGGTGATTCACAGATCAGACTGAACAGCAAGGAGATAGAGATAAAATTTGAAAGAAAATCTAGAGAATAATTTACTAAAGCTAGAAGATCAAAATAAGGCAGATGCTGTAATATCAGAATTACAACATAAAGAGAAGCTAAGAATGTGGAAGCAGGGATTGGAGCAGAAGATACAGGAAATTATACAGCCGACATGAACAACAGAAAGAAAAATTTAAGACTAAGCATTATGGCCTAGAGAAACAATAGAATTAAAGACACAGGAAATTATAAATCAGAACAAAAGACAGAAAGATGAAAATGAATATGGGAGACAGGAGCTGAAAAAGATGCTAGAACAAAGGATACAACTGCTCACAGATCAGACTGAGTAGCAGAGAGAAAATAATGAGGATTGGAAGCAAGACTTGGAAAATAACCTTTTAAAATTAATCAATCAAAATAAAATGGACCCTCTGAGGGTCCCTCTGGTCCCCGTTTCATGCCAGGATCATGTGCCATGGGCTCCAAGCAGTTCAATAAGGGCTCGTCCTATGGGCTCTCAGCTGAGGTTAAGAACCCGCTCCTGTCCAAATATGACCCCTAGAAGGAAGCCGAACTCCGAAGCTGGATAGAGGGACTCACAGGCCACTCCATTGGCCCTGACTTCCAGAAGGGTCTAAAAGATGGGGTTTTTACACTCATGAACAAGCTGCAGCCGGGCTCTGTCCCCAAAATCAACTAGTCTATGCAGAACTGGCACCAGCTAAAAAAATCTCTCCAACTTCATCAGGCCATGGTCAGCTACAGCATGAAACCCATGGACCTGTTTGAAGCCAATGACCTCTTCGAGAGTGGTAATGTAACACAGGTTCATGTTTCTCTGCTTGCGCTGGTGGAAAAGCTAAGACCAAGGAGCTGCAGAGTGGTGTGGACATCGGGGTCAAGTATTCAGAGAAACAGGAGAGAAACTTTGACGACGCCACCATGAAGGCTGAACAGTGCATTATCGGTCTTCAGATGGGCACCAACAAATGTACCAGCCAGTCTGGCATGACAGTCTATGGTACCAGGAGACATCTCTATGACACCAAGAACCATATCCAGCCTCCCATAGACCACTGCACCATCAGCCTCCAGATGGGCGCCAATAAGTGTGCCAGCCAGGTGGGCATGATGGCTTCAGGGACCAGGAGGCACATCTACGACACCAAGCTAGGCTCTGACAAGTGTAACACTCTTCCTTGTTCCTGCAAATGGGTTACACACAAGGCGCCAACCACAGCTACCAGGTCTTCAGACTGGAGAGGCAGATATATGACCCCAAGTATTGCCTACAAGGCTCTACAGCTGACTGAGTTCCTGTGGGGGCAAGGGTGGTGAGGGCCAAGGCGAGGCCCCTGAGTACCTGGCCTAGTGCCAGGAGAAACTCAGTTACTGAGCACACAGGGGTGCGGTTCCAGCTCGTGCATTGCATCAGCATCCCTGTGTGGGTTTTGGGGTTTTCATTGTGTTTTTTTGTCTTGAAACCGGTCATCTGTTTGTATCTCTCTCTGGCCTGGAACTCACTGCAGTCCTCCTGCTTCAGTTTCCCAAGTGCTGAGATGACAGGTCTGTGCTATCTATGCTCACCCACCATGCCTCACTTCCTTCCCAGGATCCACCCACCAGGGAACATGGGTGTCTTTGGTGGGATAGCGAGGCTGTGCATTTTCTAGTGGGCCGTGGGAGAGGCTGGCCCCAAAGTACTTCCAGTTTCTTCATATCTTTCACATCAGTCTGTTGTTTGTGAACCCATAGAAATTGCAGGCGGGTTAATGAAAGAAAACAGGGCTTTTGTGGGGTGTTGCCCCCAAAGTCTTGGGGTGCATTGGGCTTTAAAATACTGCAGGCATTCTAAGGCACTAAATTTGCTTTTCCAAGACTCTCAGACTTTACCCTCTTGTGCCCAGTGGGGAAACTGAGACAAGCCAGATGTGACCCAAACACTTGCAGCCCTTCCTGGCTCCTCTGGATTTTGAAAGTCTCAGTTCTGCACAGGCCTGATTAGGTTTGCTAGAGCCTTGATATCTAGTGGTACATTACCAACAGAGAACCCTGTGGTGCCAGATAATGTGAAATTCCCTGTGTGGACCAAGAAACAAATAAAAACTTCCGTTTCTAAGAAAAAGAAAATAAAATGAAATAAAATGGATAGTAGAATATTAGAATTGCAATATAAAGAAAAATTAAAATGTGGAGACAGAACCTTGAGCAGAGAATGCAGGAACTCAAGGAACAGGAGACATGTCAAAAGGAGAAATATGAAGCATGGACACAGACCTTAAGGGAAGAATTTAAAATCCAAATAAAGGGAAGTACTCGTGTAGAAACAGAAGACAAAGTTAGAGAAAGCCAACAAAAGGTGTTTAGAAAACGAACTTTAGTCTATTCAGTTAGTATACAACAAAAACCTCCAGGTAATGATCTTCCACAGGGTTATCTGGAATTTGAATGGCATCCTGTGGATATGTTATAACTGAGGGAATTTAAGGAAAGTGTCACTAATTTTGGAATGCATTCGCCATTTGTAAAACAAATTCTGACTTCTTGGGCTATTAAAAATAGAATAATCCCCCAAGACTGGAAGGATATGGCAAAAGCAATGCTAGAACCCGTGTCACATTTATTATGCTTCTCATGGTTTAAGAGAGAAGGAAGGATATAGTAATATCATAGAAATTAGGGAAATAAAAATATAGGAATAGGTTATCAAATTTTCTCTTAAACAAAACATTGCATAGCTATATCTTACACTGGAACAAATCTTTATAATTGTTACAAAGTTAAATTTATAATTTCTGAAATTGGTACAGAATTTATTTTTGATTTATTGTGCTATAGATTGAAGGTTTTCATTGATATAATGTTCTTCTATTGATACAAAGAGTTAAAAATACAAAGCTTAGACCCAGTCTTTCTACAGCTACTATTACAAACTGTTTTTAAATGTTTAAGCAATACAAGTTAAGGGCCAGATTACAAACTCATGGATTTGAGTTAATTAAAAGGGATTTTTTTTTGAGATATTTCAATTTTAGAGGGCACAGAGTAGTTAAGGTTTAACAGCTCAGATATACTTTACATAGATAGATAGTCTTCTAAAACATCAGAGATTCATAGAATGTGACAATTAATGTTATTTGATCACTTGATGCTGAGACATATCTGCTCCTGACAGCACCACCTTTCTTTGGTTCAAAGAAGATACTGAGCATCTTCACCTCCAGGCAAGGTTGTTTATCATGGCAAGGTAGCCACTGGGCAGAACTGCCTATTTCTTCTATACACCTATACTGTCCATGAGAGGACTCAAGAACAGGTTAGTTGACAGTTTAGGTCTGCTGAGACAGAATAAGCTAATCCTTCATAATTCCTATTTCACAAGGTCTTTCAGTTGATCCTGGGTAAGAAGGCTACAGATTGATGCTTTAACTTGTTGCAGACAGAGGGACTATCCAGGTTATCAGATGTCTCTATACATTGGTTACATTTTGGAAGCTATGTTCTGTGTTACTTATATTGTCAGGTAATATTTAAGTCGTTCTCAGATTTCTGATGGGGATGAAAATTGGGTGTAGTCTCATAGCCAACCTGAGTGAGTGAGCAAGATAACAAAGATTTGAGAAGATGGCTTTCAGATGGTATACAAACTGAAACCAGGACATAATTCAGGTGTAGAATTAAGCCTTTTAAAGTTAGATGGATGGCATAGTGTTTTATCTAATTGAAAAATTGTTGGATGGATGTCATTTATACCTCATACTGTGTGATTTATCTGTCATACCTGTTTTTCAATTTTATCTGGGAGAAGAAATATTTTTTATTGGATAGAAAAGGTGAGATGTAGAGAAATTTCCCTTAATTGACTGATTGTCTATGAAAGATGACAAATAGTCAATCGCTGGGTAATAATGAGGAAGCAGGTTTTCCCAGCCAAGAGAGGAAGATCAGAGGAGAAGGAGGAGTTGTAGTAGATGGTGAACAGGGGAAGACAGAGGAAGAGTTGGTGGAAGGAAGATGGAGCTGAAGCGCATACCCTGGAGAAACGGCAAGTAGTAGGAATCTCATAGCTGAGGAAGAAAGTATTATATAGACATATCTGCAAAATATAGGCATGCAGTTTATAAATATACTGTTGGGTCCCAAAAGCCCCTGGGTCTCATCTTGTCCCTGGGCCATCATCTGTTAACTAACACTCTTTTGTTTCTTCCACTATCTTGCTTCTGTTCCCATAAGTGACTTGGGACATTTTACTATAGGGGGCTTTCCTGACTTTTACAATAGGGACATTATTTTCCAGACTTTTTACAATGAGGACATCCCTTTCCAGACATTTTACAATGAGGATATTCCATTTACGTTAATGTGTAACCAAGCAATAATACCGGTTTGGCCCGTACACCGCAAATACTTTTGTGGTTTGTAGCTTTATAAGCCCTTTGTTTCCCTAGAGTAAATGAGACTTGAATAGATTTTTTTGTCTTGTCTCCTTCCTTCACATCTCCTGATCCCAATTTGTCATTGTTGCTCCCTTCCCTCAAGAACCCTGTTGTTTAAGTACTGCAGATTGGGGCAATATACAATGCAGTTGCATTTTCCTTGCATAGGCTTATAGTGGTTGGAGATTTACCACAACATAGGAGAAATGATTTTACGAAAGATCTTTGCTATTAATATGCTGTTCCTGCTATTATCAAACATATATGTCAATCAGTAGGTATTAGCTCACCCTTTTGAGCAGATCTCTGCAGATCTATGAACATGTACAGTTTTCTAGGGATCCTATATAGATAAATAGATGACCTCTTAATTCTTAATGATGATCTTGTAGGAATTCCTAAAATTATATGTGTTTATTAATCTCTTTTACAGTTGGACTGCTATTAAATCCTTTTCTGATAGTCAAAAGTGCAATGAAAACTCTGTCAGTCTCTGATGTGTCACCAGTTAATTGCTCTTATATAGCAACCAGACTTTCTACTACTCAGAGCACATTCCAAGAGGTTGTAAAACAATTAACCAAAGGTCAAGAATAGGGAACTCTTGATTTATTATAGGTACTAGGTCAGAAAAAATTTGACTGGGTTCATGTATACAAAGCTCCATTAAGAACTTAGTTATGTTTTTTAACTCTCAGTGAACCTGTGAAGCTGTGACACATGATGAATGTTTAGCCAGACAAATACTCATAATGGATATGCATGTAAACATGCACTGTTGTAAACTTCTTATTCTATATATAATTTCAATTTGCGTAAACTTGTTATGAACTTTTTACCATGGATCTTGTATTCTGAAAGATGTGAAACTGCTGAGGACAAAGAGAAAAGTCTAACTGAGCTGTGGAGAACTTTTTAGACATAACACTTTTTAGACAGATTTGAACTGGACCTTTTAGAACAGAACTGAGGATAATTTTTTTACCCAGGACACAAAAGTACTATTTAGACAGTACTGAACTCAAGAAGAACTTAGAAGTAAGGACATACATTGAGAGAAAAGACATTGAGAGTAAGAGAATTATTGTGATATGAGAGCAGGAGGGAAGAACAAGATAAGAAGGAGAATATGGAGTGGAATAACTTAGAAACTATAGGTAACATAAAAAAAAAACTAAGGGAGTAATGTGCAGAATGCAGAGGGAAAGAGGAAAAAAAAGAAGTGCAGAGAGAGCAGAAGGAGCAGGCAGGCTTGTCCTTACCATGGGACAGAAGAGGTCTTTTCTTAATAACAAAGCAGGCTTACTCTTATGAAAGGAACAAAGCTTTCTACTTACAAACTTTAGTTTAATCAGTTTAGCATTAAAAGGATAGAAGCCTTTTCTAAGATAGGAGTTCATTTTTCATCCAGAGCGAGTGAGTTTTTCTGCATTGGTGCTTAGTTTTTAGTTTCATCTGCATATGTAAGTATGGATGTGTAAGTATGTAATTGTGAGAATGCACACAGCTGTGCCTAACTGGATAGAATGAAAATGTATAAATAGTCATGTGTGAATCTGTATATTACTTTATGTGAGTTTATGCATATTTGCTTATGTAAAAGTTTTTCCTTCTGTGAGCATTATTTCTTCTGGTTCAATCGAAGTTTATTGCTCCAAACTTCCCCTAGCCCAACAAGCAAGAGGCACCTGGACAAATGGGAAAAGGCTCTAGCAATTAATCCTTTTCTTAATCTCCTGCTGTTTTAGGATGAGTGCTAAGTGCCAGAGACTACAGGTTTTATCCTCTGAGGAGCATAGAAGGCAGGTCAGCTACAGTAGCAAAATTATTTAGACTTGGATAAGTAAACTATTGTTATACAGCAACCCTAAACATCTCCTAAGACAAAGCCTTACCCCCAGATCTTCTAAGTCAGAAATCTTACACTCCACCAAGAAAGATTCTTCCCCCTCTGCTTCACTGCCTCAAAAAAAACCAACAAGAAAACTCAACCATGGCTGGCCCCCAGCAAAAGGGGAAGGTCTCCATATTTTTTGTAGCATACAGCAAGTTGCCCTTTGCATAGATGGTGGTTGGGTTGTCCACCAAGGTTCTAGAGAAACTCCTTGTGAGATCTAGGGCTCAGGACCCTTCTAGATCTACTGAATCTACATTCTGCTGCCCCTTCACAAGGCCTATGGTTATTATGCTATCCTTGCTGTTTGTCTCTTACCCAAAACCATCCTCACTGAGCAGACAATGGAAACTCATCAACATCAGAACCATGAACAGGATGACTCCATAGAAGGAAGTATGTCTGGGATCAGGTCACTTAGGGCTCTAAGTTTAGAGTCAGCATACACAGAAATAAGGCGAGCAAAGAAGAGAAAGCCTTTACCTCATGTTGTTGGGAGACAGAAGTTGCTCCATAGCACTTTAGTTCAGGCCCAGAGACTCTTCCAAACTCAATCAAAGGTGTTCTAGGGATGCTAGGATAAGCAAGGTACTTTTATATGGAAGGATTACCATACAGTTTGCCACGCCTTCAATTCCCGGGTGAAACTGGCAAGGTTCCAATATAGAGAAAACGAAACCTAGAGGTAGCTGTCTCTGCCTTGATAATAAGGAAGTATGGTAGGCTGGTCTGGTGCTGTTTGTATCATGGCATTAATTATGCTTCCTCAAATGAGGTTGCCCCCACACCTGAGGAGCAGTCCTTCACATACTGAGGTGATGTCACTATGTATTTTAAAGAAACTTCTGACCTATCAATAAAAAAAACAAACCAAAACCGTACTGGTGAAAAAAAAAAAAAAAAAAAACCTTAAAAACTAGTTTCTTCTTTTCTTCTACCAAGATTCAATCAACTTATCAAATCAAAACCTGCCTCTTCTCTTTTCCTCACTGCTCTGAAGTCGTCATTCAGTCTGCTCTGGCTCAAGCTTCTGTTCTTCCATGAGCAGTCTGTAAGCTTCCCCTGGGAACACTGCCATTTTAACTGGCCCATAATGGCTAGAGCTGTTGATTAGGCAGAGGAAAGGAAAGGTGGGACTGGAGGTTTGAGAGTGGGGGAAAGTTAAAGTGGGTGAGAACAGGAGGGGAAGGCGAGAGGACAGTGGAAGAAGGGAAGCCACAGTGGACCAGAACCACGTGACCAGGGGAAACAACAAGTAACAAGGGGTCTTATAGCTGGAGAATAAGTTAGTTTAATGTTAGATCTGCCCAATCTAGCATACAGCTTATAATTATAACTGGATTCTGTGTTTTTTATATGGACTGTATAATTATAACTGGATTCTGTGTTTTTTATATGGGCTGATTAGAGTTGGAAATTCCAGCAACAAACACATGCTGATTTAGGAAGCTAATGAGATTATTGTTAGAGGACTTTTTCATGTTGGGCTCCATGTAGCCATTGTTCCAGGGCATGACTGAGGTTTGACATCTAGTGTTGGAACAGAGAGAGTAGAGGCAGGGTTGTATATTTTCATTAACATGGCAGATTATTTTGTTATGATCATATACCAAAAAGGCATGGCAGGGTCCATGATTTATGTATAACATAACGCTGGAGAGAGCATTTGTGGCAGAATGAGTTTGCAGGTGCCTGGTTTTTCCATGTTTTGTTGTTGTTGCTGTTTGGTTTTGGTTTTGAGATGTTGATCTGAGAACAATAAAGCCCACATCATTTAAATCCTCCTGTGAATTTCCTACCATTGTTTTGGATTTCCTTCCTTTGTCCACTGAGACTGCAACTGTGACCTTATCAAGGGTCCAAATAACTTTATGTGAAATGGTCAGTAGAACATGGGCTTAGCAAGTACTATTGTTTCTAGTAACCAGAACTTCATGGATAAATGGAGCCTAGAGCACCTAGGGAAGTGTGGATACTCAAATCTAATTCTGCATTTTGTACAGCCCTTTTGACTTGTCCTCATTGTTTTTAAGCTCCTCCCCTACTACAAAGTCACAACATTTTCACAGAATGCCCATCAAACCAAACTCATTGTTTAACCAATGAATAAAATTTTCTGAGACCAAAGCTAGTGTAATTCTCCATCAGACTATCAGAGGAAGCAGAAAGTTTAAAAAGGTGTGGTTCTGAGGCTTCCTTGTAGGGTGCTCCTGAGTCATGTTCTTAGTTTCTATATCTTGCTTTTGTAGGCAGCAGTGTAGCCAGATAAGCAAAGGGGCAAAGACTGAGAGCAGTTTGCAGCTGTGCATTTCAACATAAGATTATTGATTTCCCTATAATGTATGGTAAAACTGACAAGTTTCTATGGCAGGGGCTTTTAACCAGACTGTGTTTCCCGTAAGAAAGACTTAGTCTTGACCCTGAGTTTGAGTCAATTGAAGACAACTTTTCCTGAGGACCTTTTCTCTTCTCTCTAGCTCACACACAATGAAAAATATTAATGTGTTTTGGTCTCATTTTCCTTAAACACACCTGATTGTACTTAACAGAGTCAAAGGGCCCCCTGGAGACCTTGTTACTCACAGTCTTTACTGAACTTTGCTGCAAATTTGATATGCAATCTTGGCTTCTTTGGTTGGTATTTCTAAGCCAGATTTTCTTACGGGTTAACCAGGGTAGTGATAGGACTTTCTTTATGGAGCTGTGCTCAAGAGGAAAATGATGCCTGTTGGTCAAGAACATTCAGTAACCGTGAGCACCGTTTTCACAGTAGGACAAGTTTCTTCATCAGTCCAGCCTGAGCTAATAGAAAAGTACCTCACTGCAGTTTCCCTCCAGCAGACATTGAGAGAAGTGTCTCAGGTTATCCCTGTTATCCCTGTGTTGTTTGTTATCCCAGGGACTCTGGTATCCCTGTACAGATGCTAGAGTTCTGTTCTGAGCTTTAATCCAAGGTGATATAGAGATTTCCATTTTCAAACTCCAGTTAAAGCAACACAGCCAAGCACGGTATCTAGAATGTCTCTTCAGCGCTGGTACTCAGAACTACACATGCAGAGTGGTGTGAGAGGAAACCCTTGAAAAGAGGGCCTCTCTCTCTCAGCTGCCTTCTTCCTATTCTGTATTTAAAAGGATCTGTCTAATAAGCCAAAATAAGCTTTAAGATGCAAATATCTAGTCAAAAACTCTCACCCATAGTTGTTCCTGTCTGAAAGAACTACAGGTAAGGAAATGGAGAGGAGCCTGAGGAAAAGAAGGTCCAGTGACAGGCCCAAAGTGGGATCCAGCTCAAGGGGAGGCCCCAAGGCCTGACACTATGACTAAGGCTATGGAGCTCTCACAAAAAGGGACCTATCATGACTGCCCTCCAAAAGACCCAACAAGCAGCTGAAAGAGTCAGATGCAGATATTTACACCCAACCAATGGACAGAAGTGTCCTATTGGCAGTCTGTCATTTCTCATCATCCATGGTCCTTTCTTGATCTGCTTTGTAAATGTTAAGATAATCCCAGACTTACAACTCTGTGTGTGTGTGTGTGTGTGTGTGTGTGTGTGTGTGTGTGTGCATGAATTAAATGCTGTATCTGAATATGAGAAAGAATATGCATTTTTCAAAAAATTACCTCTTTTGAGATTAGATGTAATGACATCATTTTTCTCTCCCATCTCCTCTTTCCAACCTTCCCATACATCCCACCTTGCTGTGTTTCAAATTTATGGATCTTTAATCAATAACTGTTGTTACATACATGTATGTATGTATATACACACACATACATATTTTCTACAGACCTCATGATTTCATTTTCCTTACACCTCAGCACTATTTCATTTTGTACATTACTGCATCTTCATTATCCATTCATCTGTTCATAGACATCTGAGTTGGTTCCATTTCCTTGCTGTTATAAATGCAGCAGCCACAAGCATGGCTGAGCAAGTGTCCCTACAACAGGTGTTCTCTCTGGGTGTATTTATTTTCAGGGTCAGGGTAGCTAGGTTAGATTGGAGTTCTATTTCTTGTTCTTTTTGAGGCACCTCCAAACTGACTTCTATAACTCGGCTGTGTTAATTTGCAATCCCACCAGTACTGAATAAGGGTAACTCTTCCTTCATATCCTCTCCAGCATTTATCAGATAGCTGAATGCTAGCCATTCTGGCAGGTGAGAGGTGGTGTCCCAAAGCAGCTTTTGTAAGCATTTTTTTTCTGGTGACTAGGATATTGTATACTTTTTAAAATAGCTATTGGCTTTCTGTTCTCTCTCCCTCTCTCTCTCTCTCTCTCTCTCTCTCTCTCTCTCTCTCTCTCTCTCTCTCTCTCTGTGTGTGTGTGTGTGTGTGTGTGTGTGTGTGTGTGTGTGTGTTTAAATTGCCTGTTTACTTCATTAGCCCAACTGTTATTAGATGGATTTGTTATCTTAGTATTTAATCTCTGTAGTTCTTTGTAGACTTTGTCTATTGGTCTCAGGTCTGAAGCAGAGCTGGGAAACATGTCCTCCATTGTGGGAGCTTCCTGTGTGCTCAGCTAATGGTTGCTTTTGTTATGCAGAAACATTTAAATTACATGAAGTCCCATCTATTGATGCTTCCTACTCATCTTAATTTGGGTTTTGTGGCTGTGAAGAGACATGACCAAGGTACCTCTTATAAAGGAAAACATTTAATTGGGGCTGGCTTATGGTTTCAGAAGTTTAATTCATTATCATCATAGCAGAAAGCATGGCAGCATGTGGGCAGAAGTGGTGCTGAAGAAGCCAAGAGTGTTACATCTTGACCAGCAGGCAGCAAAAAGGAGATTTGTCTACAGCAGGCAGCTGATTCCACACTGAGTGGATCTCAAACACAGGAGACCTCAAAACCTACCTACACAGTGACTCCACCAAGGCCACATCTCCTAAGAACGCCACTCTTCATGGGCTAAGCATTCAAACACATGAGTCTATGGGGGCCAAACCTATTCAAACCACTACATCCAACTCCCTGGCCCAAATAGGCTTGAAGCCATAACGTAATGCAAAATGCATTTAATCCAACTTCAAAAGTCCCCATAGTCTGTCCCAGTCTCAAAAATGTTTAAAAGTCCAAATTTCAAAGTCTCTTCTAAGATTCATGCAATCTCTTAACTCTAATCCCTCAAAAAATAAAAATAAGAAAGCATATCACATACTTCCAATGTCACAAGAGCTACATTACCATTCCAAAGCATAGGACTGGGAGCATCCTGAGGAAATACTGGAACAAAGCAATTCCAGAAACTAGCTGGGCAAAGTGCCAATTCTGCATCTCCATGGTTGATGTCAAAATGCTTTTCAGGTCTTTGATTACTTTCAGCTTTGTTGGCTGCAATATACTTCTTTCTCTTGGGTTGTTTCCACTCTTTGTTAGGAGCTTTCCTTGGCTTCACTTTTGTTGTTGTTGTTGTTGTTGGAGAATTTAGGTTTTTATTAGCACACAGTACCATTTATACACATTAGAAAATTATTCAACAGCTATTGATTATCTACACATGTCTTTATTAATCATTGTCAACTTGTTTTTTATGTTGGACTAATAATCCTAAGGAGAAAATTCAATTGTAAATTGGATCATGATAAACCAAGTTACTAGGTAAATTCATGCTACTCTAAAGCACCAAGCTGAAAACCTCTAGCCTCATACTGCCCCCAAGAGGAGTGCTGTACAGAGCACTTAGAAAACCTTAGTACTGGTCCTGAGCAGACCTTGGGAGCAAGCTCTGCAGCCAGTCCCACAACACCCAGAGGAAGCTTCACTCCCAGGCGCTCTGACACTCTCAGGATCAGAGGTGAGGAGGACCTAACATCTGTCCCAACACCAGGAGTAACTGGGACCTTTGGTACCAGGCACACAGGAACTCCGAGAAAATAAACAACACAAACCAAGGTTACTTGGCATCACCAGAACTCAATTCTCCCACCATAGCAAGTCCTGGATACACCATCACACCGGAAATGCAAGATGCAGATCTAAAATGACTTATCATGATGATGATACAGGAACTTAAGAAAGACATAAATAGCACCTTCAAAAAATACAGGAGAACACAGGTAAAGAGCTAGAAGCTCTTAAAGAGGAAACACAAAAATCCCTTAAAGAACCACAGGAAAACACAATCAAACAGGTGAAGGAAATGAGCAAAATCATCCAGAATCTAAACATGGAAATACAAACAATAAAGAAATCAGAAAGAGACAAACCTGGAGATACAAAACCTAGGAAAGAAATCAGGAGCCATAGATGCAAGCATCACCAACAGAATACAAGAGATTGAAGAGAGAATCTCAGGGGCAGAAGACTCCATAGAAAACACTGACACAACAGTCAAAGAAAATGCAAAAAGCAAAAAGCTCCTAACCCAAAACATCCAGGAAATCCAGGATGCAATGAGAAGACCAAGCCTAAGGATAATAGGTATAGAAGAGAGTGAAGACTCCCAATGTAATGGTCCAGTAAATATCTTTAACAAAATTGTAGAAGAAAACTTCCCTAACCTAAATAAAGAGATGTCCATGAACATACAAGAAGCCTACAGAACTCCAAATAGACTGGACCAGAAAAGAAATTCCTCCTGTCACATAATAATAAAAACACCAAATGCACTAAACAAAGAAAGAATTTTAAAAGCAGTAAGGGAAAAAAGGCAAGTAACATATAAAGGCAGGCCTATCAGAATTACGGCAGACTTCTCACCAGAGACTATGAAAGCTAGAAGATCCTGTGCAGATGTCATACAGACCCTACAAGTACACAAATACCAGCCAAGGCTACTATATCCAGCAAAACTCTCAATTACTATAGATGGAGAAAACAAGATATTCTATGACAAAACAAAATTTACACAATATCTTTCCACAAATCCAGCCCTACGAAGGATAATAGATGGAAAACATCAACATAAGGAGCAAACTACACCCTAGAAGAAGCAAGAAAATAATCCTTCAACAAATCCACACAAAACTAATTCCACCTCTTACAACAAAAACAACACGAAGTGACAATTACCTTTTCTTAATATGTTAATATGAAAATTAATATTACCAACATACCCTAAGCGATTGAAATCCAAAAATATGAGGAATTAGAAATTTGTTGATTGTCATCCAATGGTCTCTCTAATTTGGTAATTGGAGAAATAGGTCCAATATTGTACAATCTATATATACTTTCAGCTTGTTTGTGACAGTGTCTTGCTGTGTACAACATAAGGGTCTTGAAATCTTGCTTCTCCTATCTCAGCCTTTCTATTAGTAGAACTGTTTATTTCATGTTATTACACTATGCTATGGTTTTCAGAACAGCTTATATATTTCAAAAGTATTTATATACCCAAGGGAGACATAGACAATTAACTTGGGAGGTGGCTTGTAGGAAAGAAAACAACAAAGAGTGAGACTGAATGCTTTGCTTGACTTTTGTAGCTCTTATATCAAGTTTGAAGAAGAGGACTTTACAAGTTACTCTTTCTCTGAGATGAGTGCTTTTCCAAATTATCACAGCCAATGAACCAGATTCTTACTCACACCTAATGTCTGTGTCACCCTCCAAGCAGAACCATTGTTCATTGAAACAGGTGGTGAATGACTTTATGGATAGACTATCTTAATACACATGCCATTTCTTAAATGAATGTAACCTGTTCTCTGTGGGCTGAGAATAAATTCACTCACTCAAGTCAAATAGTTTTGACCATACCAGGAAGTCTGTATCCAAAAATCGTGCTTACAATTCATTTCTCGGTGCAGCAGAACTATCAACTCTCAGCTTAGCAACGATGGAGGTAAAAATCCTTTGGTGATGTGAGGGTCATTGAAGTACAACCTTATTACAATGAAATCCAATGTCTAAAAATTGTTCTTATTTTGGGCTTGTACCATAGAAAGAGCCAAGATTTTAAACTCTACTAAATACA
>JADRCD010193316.1:20591-36543 GCA_019843815.1 Montemys delectorum | reverse complement strand
TATTGTTATAATATTTTATAAATTTTAAGAAATATGACAAAAAAGATATTGCAGGTATTGAAGAGGGGGTCTCTGGGTAGAGTTGGGGTACAAAAGGGAAACAGGAATGTGATTTAATTCTATTTACTTAAAATATGTTTTTAAATGTTAACAAATTCAGACAAATTGAAATCATGTAACTTTTTTCATCATAATGCAATAAAAGTTAAAAAGTAAAAAGAAGAATACACTATGAAAAAAATAATAACCAGTTTTTAAAGTTTAAAAAAAAAACCTTAGTACTGTAATTTTATATGAAAATATGCATATTTTTCAATAAAGCACTTATAAATTAGTCTCGGTTTAGTTATACTGAAAAGGAGCATTACTTTCCTGCATAAATGACAATCAATCATTTATTGATGTATTTCATCTCCACTAACACATCTGTCATTCACCATTTAAATACCTGACTTCATCAGAAACTGTTTGAACATTTTTTGTTCTTCTTCCTGCTGTAAAAATGCAGTAATTTGCCTTTTAAAAAAAAAAAATCTGTGAACAAGCATTCTGGTTCTGCCTACTTTCCTAATGCTTCTGAGAGAGATGTTTACAGCAGGTCAGCAGGCTGAAGCCGGGAAGCCAGCCTTCTACTTGAAAGTGCTGCACTCTGGCGTCTGTTGTCTACACCCTTCTTCGTGGCCTAACTTATGTACAGCTGAAACTACCAACTCCAAGCTATTACATAGTACTCATTTCTCTCTGTTAGCTTAAGTAAACATAACTTATCTCTAACATATGCAGAAAAATACTTAACCCTCAAGGTCCCCAATAATTTGGAGTACGGAACTAGATCCTCCCTGACACTTCTGGCAGAAGTAACACTTTACTTAAAGAGAGGTCTCTATAACCTGCTGTTAGAACCTACGCATACACAACACTGATAGCCAGTCACTGTTCACGAAGTTTACTCTTCAGGCAGTCCTTTGCCATTAGTCAGCTTTAACTAGGCCAGAGTCCAGCAGGAAAGTGCATCCCCCATCTCTGAGGTTGCTACAGTTTTCTCTTCTTTTCTGAAAGGTTATACTGAGCCAGGCTTTACCCATGACAGGCCAGCAACATGAACAATTTTATTGTGCTGTTCATCAAGCTTTTTCTGAGTCAGCATCTTTTCTCTGGCCTCATCATGTGCAGAAGGATTCCTAATGATGTAGAAAAGCTAATGACGTAGGCGTCTTCTATCTTCGGCGGATCAAACAGACGAACAGTACATACATTAACACTGTCGACCCCTTTACTTTTAAAAAGCTGAATGTCTTTCTTCATACAGCCCTGCAGCCTCTGGGTTTAGGGGCCTTGTTGTGTCGATCTTGTAGAAGACCCTCCTTGCATACATTAGCACCTGCTATGTATGATTATGGTTCCACCTCCACTTTGCGAATGTTCTTTTCACACCCAACTCACCCGAGGTGGGATCCACTAGTGGGTGAAAGACGGGAATATCAAACAGCAAGTGTGGACAGTTGTCATCTGGAGAGTTATCAGGGATGTACACCGTAAATTTGACTACGCCATCCTGATATAGCTCATGCCGTATGAATATTACTCCAAGCCACACTAACGCACAGCAATGAGATGAGATGGCTGTACGCAGACTCCTGGCAGCTTCTGCTTCACGACCAATGTAAACTCTGCAAGAAGCGAATATTCCAGGTAGAAGGGTCTGTAGGAGGCGTGGGTGCCGTTTGTTAACTGCGCTGCTGGGGCAGGAGATGTAGGCTTCGATACGGGCAGAGCATTTTGGGGAATAGAAGGTAGCTGGGTTTTTTTTGAGTGCACTTCGTGGAGGACTGGTTTTCACATCCCCTGCTAATGTCTTCTCTTGACCTTCAGCTCATTTGCGCACAGAGCCTGCAGACATGCTTCACAAAGGGTTCATAATGTGTCCTCCACACAAAGAACTTCAGTTTCACTTCTAACAATAGATTCTCATAGGCCTTCTTTACAGTGTCAGGCCTCATCTTCTGTACATGATTCTTTCAGTCCTGGGCCTCCAACTTACACTGAGGCTATACCTTTACCGTCCTCTTTTGGCCTCTTACTGTGCCAAGCGTCAGCTTCTCTCAATGTCCCCTTAATGCCTTCAAAACCAGTCCTACCTGGGTGATTCTTATTCATTGCCAAGGCTGGCTGTGAAGCACAAGGTACAACCTTGGCTGCCTCACACAATGTTCTTTCTGGGATTTCACACAAGGACGCCCTTGTCATACACCTGGCCTCAGTGGCTTTCCTTAGTCTCAAAGGGAAAAAAAAATCATCCTTGATTCTGTAGCCAGAGCCATGTGGCCAAAGCTGCCAAGTTGTGATGCTTGCTGAGAGTGGAACATGAACCCCTTGTTCAATTATATCTTCATCGGCTTTCTGTTTTCAATGTTTTCCTTGATTATCCAAGCTTGGCTGTCATGGAACTTGCTCTGTAGACTGATCTTGAACTCAGAGATCTACATGTCTGTCTCCTGAGTGCTGGGATTAATGGCATGTACCATGATGCCTAGACCTAAGCTTTCCTTTAATTCCTTTTCACAAGATCTTTATAAGTTCTGGGTTGTGGTTCATTCCAGATATAGTCAAGTTGACAATCCGGAATAGACATCACAGGACTCATTCATGTGTCATCGCAGCTATGTCTTCTCTACCCTAAAACTGTATTTTTTTTTTTTTTTTTTTTGGTTTTTCGAGACAGGGTTTCTCTGTGTAGCCCTGGCTGTCCTGGAACTCACTCTGTAGACCAGGCTGGCCTTGAACTCTGAAATTTGCCTGCCTCTACCTCCCAAGTGCTGGGATTAAAGGCGTGCACCACCACCGCCCAGCTACCCTAAAACTGTTGATGAGGATCTCCTGTGACATCTCTAGTAGTCTCAGTACTTCATGTTTAAATTAAGGTCTTAGATACATTTCAAATTAAATTTTGAGCAAGATAAAGTATGTGAATTTCATTTCCATCTTCTGCAAGTGAATAACATGAATTTTTTGAAGTTTCTAACCACAGGTAATTTTAACAAAGTAGTTTTCAGAACTCAGATCGGTGGCCTGGTTCTCATGGTTAGGAGAACCCCAACTTCTTGCCTGTCCACTGTCATCTCCTGTGGCTTCTTAGAATAAAAGTACTCACAGATGTTCTAATCATTTTCTAGTAGAACCAGAACAGTTCATCCCAAAAGATACTAAATCTAGAGATTTGCAAAGGGAAGATATAGCTTGTGATCTGTCTGGTTTTCTCAGATTAGTGCCTGTGTTCCAAGCTCAAATTAAAAAGGATGCCCAGGATACACCTTAGGCCCTGAATTAAGGCAGAGAATGTGATTTGTTTGACCCATCCTGTGTAATGCTTGCTTTGTATTACAATGGATTTAAACAATGGCTATGATTTAGATGCCCCTCCCACAAGTGCAGCATTGAAGTCTCTAATGTAATTGGCAGAACCATCATGAATGGTTTCATCTATTCGTGGATTAATGGATTGCTAGTTATGAAGGGAACTGGTTATTTAATCAGGAAAATTGGTCTATTATAAAAGTCAGGTTGACTGTCTCTCATAAGTCCTCTCACCGTATCGTGACTCCAACACTTGAAAGGTGAAGAAGGCCAGATTGATCCATGCAGCTTGCTGGATCTGCAGTCTAGCTGACTAAGTGGACTCAAGAGATCAGTAAGAGATTTTAAGGTAGAGGGCCAGCAAGATGGATTAGTGAGTAAAGAGGCTTGCCAAGCAAGTCTGACTACCTGAGTTCAAGCCTGGGAACCCCTATAAAGGCAGGAAAGAAGACACTACACAAAGCTGTCCTTGCATATTCTAAAATACACTGTAGTGCAACATACACAATTTGCACACAGCATACACAGACAGACGCACACACACAGACATACACGCACATGTATATACATAATAATAATGACAGAGATGATGATCATGCAAGACATTTTTGAGGAACTCACCTGACACTGATCACTGTCCTCCACACACATACATAACATATGTATTGTTAGGGGAAATTCTGGAACATGTGTAATTTGTAGGAAGGTCTATGAGAATTATTTGGTGTCTGTACTTTTTCTGTAAAACTAAAAATTGTTCTTGAAAACAAAACATATTGGGAATCAAAGCTATTGCAACGGGGAGAAAGGTCAGCCTAGCAAGAGGGAGGAACAGGGCTGCAATCAGGACGTTGCTGCTGTCACCATGAGGCTCAAAAGTGCTTCAGGTAAGTCAGGCTATTCTTTCATTTGGATGAAAGCACAGAGCTGAGAAGCAAGCAGAGTAAACGTTGTGGCAAGCCTTCTTTTGGCCGGCCAACTTTGGGAGGAATTGACAGTCTTAGTGTTTGCTTCACCCTAAGGTCAATTACTATTTCAGGATTTTTGTGGGAGAAGAGAACTCCGGTCAAGTGAAGTGTGTTAGCACTGCATTCTGTCTGAGTAGCTGAACAAATAGTCCTGTGGACTGAGTGGTAATTAAGAAGCTTGAAGTGGCTTTGTCATAGCTCAGCCAGGGGGGCAAGTAAGGCTTAAGAGGGGAAGGACATTAGTGTAACTGAGGCATTGGAACATAATACCATTGTTTGTTGGAACTCGGCTTAACTCCCTATCTTGCCTTTAGTAAACAGTACAACAACAAACAGTGAAGGGAAGACATTCCGTTGAAGGCTAGCTTACTTTGGAGTAAGAACTATTTTTTGAAACATATTATCTCAAATCAAAGCAGAGAAGAGAATTGGGTGTACTTTTTAAATACACTGTATATTAACCCTGGATGGGCTTTATATTCCCTAGTGAAAATAAGATAATGTATATTATCTTATTCCTTATTGTGAAAATAAATCCCCAAGCCTTTGTGTTAAGTGTGCCTGCGGAATCTACCATGATGTTCTCTGAGCACTCAGCCTGGCAGCTGAGATAAACTCCTTGTCCCTTAAGCTGCTTTTGACAGGCATTTTAGCATAGTGGTGAGAAAAAGAACAACTACAGCAGGAAAGGCTGGCTCAGAAAGAATTCAAGACTAATGTCTTTGGTGTTCAGAAGCTCTCTGCTGCTAAGCACACAAGTCCGTAGACCATGAATATCTCGTCTCTAAGTCCGTGAGACCCTCATGTAGATAAACCTTTAGTGGAACCGTTGCCTCAGCCACCAAAATTTCTGTCTTCATTATATCAATTATCACAGACACAGGCAGCTGCATTAAATCAATGTGCTCTTACATCATTAAAAAAAAACAATCTCCTAAAATTTTCCTTAAGGAAATTATAATACAGATGCCTCACAAATGTATTGAAATTGAAACAAACAAACAAACAAACAAGTTTTCTAAGAACTTTAGCCTTCTGAGTTTGTACATCATGATAGCCAGTCCCCAAGTTTATTCAAGCTATTTATACAATTCTGCAATTTTACAGAATTGTACAATGCTGGTTCTGACATCCAGTTAAACACTCAACTTGATTTTCATGGTAAAGATTCCAGCTAGTGTGTCAGAGAGGTGATACAGTGCTTAAGAGCCCTTACTGCTCACACAGAGGATCTGGCTCAGCTCCCAACACCCATATGGCAGTCACAACCACCTGTAACTCCAGTTTCAGAGAAATCCCTCTTCTTGCCCCCATAGTCTCCTCCATGCACATGGTACACATAAACTCATGCAGGCACACACATATACACATACAAATAAAAGATTAAATAAATAATATTTAAGGTTAGCATGTTTATCAGAGATTTGTACAATGGGTTGGATGTGCGAGTTACTGAAAAAGTACAGTAGGGGTGGCTAGACTTAAGGAAGGGAGCAAATGGGACTATCTCTAGCCAGTTGCTTTCCAGGCACTGTGTGGGATATATGAATGTCCATGTCAGCATCCCTTGAGTTGAAAAGCATAAGCGGTGATGAACAACGCCCCAGTAGATAGTGACAGTTTTAGTTAGGGTTTCTATTGCTGTGAAGAGGCATCAGGACCACAGCAACTCTTACAAAGGAAAACACCAAATTGGAGTTCGCTTATTATTTCAGAGGTTTAGACCAACTAGGACTAGCTTGAGCATCTGAGACCTCAAAGCCTGCCCTTAGTGACACACTTCCTCCAACAAAGCTATACATCCAAATAGTACCACTCCCTATGGGCCTATGGGGGCCATTTTTATTCAAACCCCCACAGGGACTTACAAAAGCCAAAGGAAGGAAATCCCATGTGACATAACGAGAAGAATCTATACTGCCTGCAACTCATTTCCAAGTGTTGGGTCTTCTGTTATATCACTTTTCCTAGGGAAATAGATGTTTATTTATCCCATATGGAAGACATTGTAGGCAGCTGCACTAGCAAATAAGATCCACCCATCACTCAAAGAGAGGCAGATTTAAAGCAAGAGATAAACCAATTTTGAATAAACTCTTATTAAATCTGATCCTTTCATCACACGTAAATCATTATTAGTGGGAAAAGATTGTACCAACTGTCTCATTAGAGTTTTACTGCTATGAGCAGACACCATGACTAAGGCAAGTCTTTAAAGAACCACATTTAATTAGGGCTGGCTTACAGAGTCATAGATTCAGTCCATTATCATCAAGGTGCGAGCATGGCAGCATCTAGGTAGGCATGGTGCAGGCAGAGCTGAAAGTTCTACATCTTCAACTAAAGAAGGTTAACAGAATACTGGCTTCCAGGAAGCTAAGATGAGGGTCTTAAAGCTCACACCCATGGTGACGCACCTACTCCAACAAGGTCTCACCTATTCCAATAGGGTCACACCTTCTAATAGTGCCACTCCCTGGGCCAAGCATATAGAAATCATCACATTCTACTCTCTGGCCCCCATAGTCTTTTTCAAACATGAGTCTATGTGGGGCATACCTAAACATAATATAATGCAAAATACATTTAGTCCAACTTCCAAAGTCCTCGTAGTCTACAGCAGTCTTAACAATGTTAAAAGTCCAAAGTTCAAAGTCTTTTCTGAGATTCATCCAATCACTTAACTATAATACCCAATACAAGACAGGAAACCCTCAAACTGCAAACTCTGCATCTCAATGTCTGATGTCAAAACAGTCTTCAGATTTCCAATTCCTTTTTCATCTTTGTTGACTGCAACAAACTTTCTCCTGATCTGGTTCCACTCCCTGTTAGCAGTTTTCTTCAGCAGATAGCTCACAACTCTGGCATCTTGAACATCTTGGGGTCTCCAAGTCAACTTCAACATTACTGCTTCTTGTTTCAATGTCTGGGATCCACACATGATCTTCTGGGCTCCTCCTAAGGGTTGGCTTCACTTCTTCAGATTTTCCCTCTGTAGTACTCTAAGCTCCTGCTATTCTTGGCGATCATCCGATGATACAGGCATCTCTAATATGCTGGAGTCTTCCGCTGCAACTAGGCTTCACCAATAGCCTCTCATAGGCTCTTTTCATGGTGCTAAACTTCAACTCCTTTGCATGACCCATTCAGTCCTGGGCCATCAACTGCAACTGAGGCTGCACCTTCACCAATGGCCTTCTAGGGCCTCTCACAGTGCCAAGCCTCAGTTGCTTTTCATGACCCCTTCATGCCTTCAAAACCAGTACCACCTGGGTGACTCTTACACATTACCAAGTACAGCTGCAGCACAAGGTAAATCACTGGCTATCTCTTGAATAGCTTCTTTGTTCTCTCAGAAAACATTTCCCAGAAGATTTCACTTCAATGATATTAGTCTCTTCTTAATCACCACTAATTTCTTAGCTTCAGCTAACCAGCATCAATTGTCCCAGTAGTCCCTTCTATTCTGGACTCAAAAGCCAGAGCCATGTGGCCAAAGCTACTGAGTTCTTCTGCTTGCTGTGGCTGGAACATGGCCCCCTTGTTCTATTAGATTATCACCAGCTTTATGTTTTCCAACTCCTTCACTGACTAAGCTTGACAGTCCTGGACCTTACTCTGTAGACTGACTTTGAACTCAGAGATCTCCATGCCTGTCTCCTAAGCACTGGGATTAAAAGTGTGGACCATCAAGCCTGGATTTAAGTTTTTCTTTACTGAGAACTTGCGCTGTTCTAGGCTGGCTTTGAACTCAGAGATCTGCTTGTCTTTGCCTCCTGGAATTAAGGCTTGTACTACCATGCCTGGACCTAAACTTGGCTGGGTGGGATCTTGCCCCAAGGTCACTACTTCCTTAACTCAATTTAGCATCCTTGAACACAGGACTCAGCTCCATTTCACTTCTTGGTGTCCCTTTAATACTTGAACCATATATCTTATATTTTTCCTTTCTCAGCTTGCTATGCTAGGACACAATTTTCTTCATGACACTTTATCCGTAAATAAAGCCTATGATGGGTGTTTCTGAGACTTCTTTTGTCAGTGCAATTAATCTGAGTCTCTTCACCTTAACCTCAGGCAGACTCTTCAAACAATGGTAAAAAGTAGTTTCATTTGTCACCAAAATACCACAAAAACTGTCTCTAGGCCACATATTGAAATACTCCATTGAAACCTCTTGGGCCAGGTCTGCATAATTCAAACCACTCTCAATAACAAAGTCTTCCATATTCCTACTAGGATAACCCATTAAGCCCCATTTACAGCATTCCTCTGCTTCCCAAAGCAAAAGCCCCCAAATTCACATTCTTCCAAACAAAAGCATGGTCAGGCCTATCACAGCAATACCCCACTCCTGGTACCTACTTCTGTGAGCAGACATCATGACCAAGGCAAGTCTTATAAAGAACAAAATTTAATTAGGGTTAGCCTGCAGGTTCAGAGGTTCAATCCATTACAATCAAGGTGGGAACACGGCAGCATATAGGCAGGCATGCTGCAGGCAGACCTGAGAGTTCTCTCTTCATCTGAAGACTTCTAGCAGAATACTGATTTCTAGGCAGCTAGAATGAGGGTCTTAAAGTCAATAGCCACAGTGACACACTACACACATCATACACTCATCAGAATGACTAAGATCAAAAACTCAAGTGACAGCTCATGCTGACTAGAATGTGGAGCAAGGTCAACATTCCCCCATTACTGGTAGGGGTGTGAATTTGTACAACCACTTTGGAAATAATTTTGATAGTTCCTCATGTAATTAGGAGGGGATCTACATCAAGACCCAGCTATACCACTTCTGGGCATATACCCAAAAGGTGCTCCAAAATACCACAAGGACACTTGCTCAACCATGCTCACAGCAGCTTCATTTGCACTAGTCCCAAACTGGAAACAACCTAGATGTCCCTCAACTGAAGAATAGATACTGAAAATGTAGTGCATTTTCACAATGGACAGTACGCTCAGCTATTTAAAACAAAGAAATCACACAATTTGCAGGCAAATAGATAGAAATTGAAAATATCAACCAGAGTGTGACCCAGACCCAGAAACACATGAATGGTATGAACTCACTTGTAAGTTGATATTAGCCATAAAGTGCAACATAACCATGCTACAATCCACAGACCCAAGGAAAAGCCCAGGGAAGGTTGCTTAAATCTCACTCAGAAGGGAAAAGAAAATAAACATTGGAGATGAATAGAGGAAGGGAGCTGGTTGAGAGAGGGCATAGGGAGGGGAACTGAGCTGAGGATCAGGTCTGGGGAGATAGAGCTGGGGGGCTGGAATAGAGAAGGGAAATCTGTGGTGGCGAGACATCTTTATGAAGAGCCTGAGACTTGGGATAGGGGAGGCCCCAAGACTCTATGGGAGTGATCCTAGCTGAGATTCCTAGCAGCAGGGAATATAGAAGCCAATGTTGCCACCTCCTGGAGCCAGGAGGAACTTCCAGTAGAGAGGGGGGGGGACACTAAAAACCCACAAATCCTTCAACACAAAATGTGCCTTGACTCCATGTGCATTCTTTGGTTGGTGGCTTAGTCTTTGGGAGCTCTGGGGCCGGAGGAAGGGGAGGTGGTGGTAAGGGGGGAGTCTGGTTGGTTGATATTGTTGTTCTTCCTATGAAGTTGCAAACCCCTTCAGCTCCATCAGTCCTTCCCCTAACTATTCCCTTGGGGTCCCCGTGTTCAGTCTGATGGTTGGCTGGGAGTATCCGCATCTGTATTGGTCAAGCTCTGGCAAAGCCTCTCAGAAGACAGCTATATCAGACTCCTGTCAGCAAGCACTTCTTGGCATCTACAATAGTGTCTGAGTTTGATGTCTGCATGTGGGAAGGATCCCCAGGTGGGGCAGTCTCTGGATGGCCTTTTCTTCAGTCTCTGCTCCATTCTTTGTCCCTGTATTTCCTTTAGACAGGAGCAATTCTGGGTTAATATTTTTGAAATGGATGGGTGGCCCCATACCTCAACTGGGGGCCATGTCTAACCTCAGGATATGGTCTCTTCAGGTTCTTTCTCCCCTTTGTTGGGTATTTCAGCTAATTTCAACCCTGCTGGGGCCTGGGAGCCTCTTGCTTTCTTGGCATCTGGGACTTGCTGGTAGCTACCCTCAGTTTCCCATCCCCCATTGCTACACACTTCTCTTCAATTTCCTGACTCTCTGTACATCTCCCCTATTTCCTCTAATACCTGATCCCGCCCTTTTTCCCCCTTCATGGAGGGACCCATGGCTCCAGCTGTATATGTAGCAGAGGATGGCCTTATCTGGCATCAGTGGGAGGGGAGATCCTTGTTCCTGTGAAGGCTTGATGCCCCAGCATAGGGAATGCCAGGGCACTGAGGGGAAATCAAGAAGGGGGATAACATCTGAAATGTAAATAAATAAAATAACCAATAAAATTTTTTTTAAAAAGTATTAGCTAAACAAGGGGGAAAAAGTATGTCCTGCCTACAAGATGTGCAGGAATAAAGACCGAGCAGAGATTAAGGGAAGAGGCAACCAATTTGACACCCATCCCCTGGGAGAGAGCCAATCCCTGACACTATTAATGATACTCTGTTGAGTTTGCACACAGAAGCCTAGCAGAGCTGTCTCCTGAGAGGCTTCATACAGCAGCTGAGAGAAACTAATGCAGAGACCCAAAGCCAAATATTAGGCGGAGCTCAGGGAGTCCTGTGGAAGAGTGAGGGAAGGACTGAGCAAGCAGGAGGGATCAAGGACACCACAAGAAGACCTACAGGGTCAACTAACCTGGGCCTGTGGGGGCTTACAGAGAATGAACCATCAACCAGGGAGCATACATGGGCTAGACCTAGACACATATGTAGCACATGTGCAGCCTGGTCTCCATGTGGGTCCCCTAACAATTGGAGCACGGGCTGACTCTGACTTTGTTGCCTCCCTTTCAGTCTCCTTCTGCTAGCTAGGCTGCCTTGTCTGGCTTCAGTGGGAGAGGATGCTCCTAGTCCTGCTGCAACATGATGGGCCATGGTGGGTAGTATCCATAGGGGAGTGGGGAGGGTTCCCTTCTCAGAGGAGACAGAGAAGAAGGAATGGCCATGATGGTGGAAGTGGGAGGAGAGGAGGGAGGGGACAGCAGTCAGAATGTAAAGTGAATAAATAAATAAATAAATAAATAAATAAATAAGAAAAAAAAGAAAATTGAAAAAGGCAATTTTGAGTTAAGAGCCTCATTAACACAATCCTTTCAATCCTGTCCCCTTTTAAGTGTATTAATACTATCTTTCAGTGAAACAGTTATGTGTGGGGGTGAGTGTGTTTGTGTGCGACTGTGCTTTTGTTAGTATGCCTGTGGGGCGGTGCCTATGTGTCATGGTGTTTGTGTGACATCATGGTATAACGCTCTAGATTTAGTTCTTTCCTGCCAGCATGAATTCTGGGGACTGAACCCAGGAGTCAGGCTTGATAGCAAGCTCTTTAACTCTCTAACATATACCTAGCCACCTCACTGGTACATGCCTCTAGGTTCTCCAAAATTAAACTTTACTGGAGAAAGTGTCCAGAGAGACATCTCTTGTGTTGGTGTCAGCTGACTAGGGATTAGAGTTGTAACTGCCTGGTCAAGGAGAACTCTCAGGAGAGGTTAGCATTACAGCAAGGAGATGAAAGTAGATGTTTAAGTCTTTTCAATGTTTTTAATATTTGGAGGTGAGAAGAATGAACTATATTTGAGGACTCAGATGACAAAGGCCAGGATAAGAAACTACACATCAATGAGGGCTGAGATTACAGGTTAACCAAGACAACAGACTAAGGTATTTGACCTCAACCTGAAACAATGTGATTCCCACTGTCTATAGTTCCCTAGATTGCTACTATACTTTTAAAAAGGTATTTATTTTCTGTGTATGAGCACACTGTAGTTGTTGTGGTCATAAAAAGAGAAAGAGCTATAAGAATATGTTCTGGCGGGCATGGGGGAAAAGGGTGCCTCAGTGGGTCCATGCTGAATCATCCCTTCCCCCTGAGAGACCAGCCACACAGCAGTATAGTATAGAATAAAGCCTATTTAAGGCTTGTGGAGAAGAGTAGCAGAGGCAGAGAAAGGCAGAGAGAAGGAGAGAGTAGAGAAGTGGGGGCCATCCATGGCCATGTGGAGAGAGTGGGGAAGGGGGCAAGAGGCAAGAGAGTGGCAAGAGAACAAGAGAGGCAAGAGAGTAAGAGAGAGGAGGGTCCAAGCAGCCCCTTTTATAGTGGGTCAGGTGTACCTGGCTATTGCCAGGTAATGGTGGGGTGGAGCATACCTGGCTGTTGCCAGGAACTGTAGGGGTGGAACTCAGACAGAATGCCAACAGTACTTGTCTTCAGACACACCAGAAGAGGGCATCGGATCCCATTACAAATAGTTGTGAGCCACTGTGTGGTTGCTGGGAATTGAACTCAAGACCTCTGGAAGAGCAGTCAGTGCTCTTAACCACTGAGCCATCTCTCCAGCCTGCTATTACTAGCCTTTTTAGAATGGAATAGCATCAAGGATCTGAATAACCATCACCCTTTAGGGATTCCATGTCTGGTTTTTGTTTATATGACTATGATTGGGTGGAAAGAACCCTTTACAGTCACCTCAGGAGAAGTTAACACAAAGCATGGCTCCACAGCTCTAGGCTCTGAGAAACTGTCCTAGTTGGTAAAGGCTTAATTCTTAAAGCTTCAGGTAGTCTGGGAAGCTGTGGACCAGTCAGTGCATGTGAACGATGACACCTGTGGAGGATGCTAAGGGCACACACACACACACACACACACACCACCACCACTACCACCACCACCACCACCACCACCACCACCACACCAGCTGGTATCTGCCACTTCCACACTGCAGGGCAACTCACTCTTCCGGTCCCAAACTTCCCCTTTGCCATCCGATCACTTCCTAAGAAGTGACCCCCTAAGTGCCACATGGGCAAGTCTCATTTCCAAGGAGGGACTGCAGACCTTTCAGTTGCTTGGAATAAAGAACAACATCTGAAGATGCCAGTCTGGTTTCCATGATAACTGCATCACCTCCATCAGCCCCTACCTAACAGAGTCTCTGGGTGACGGGGATGTCTCTCTGGACAGCAGTCTGGATTGGACATGTCAATCCTTTTCAGAACCTCCCCCCCACCCCCAATGGATTTTAGTGGAGAGAACTGGAAGGCAAATTCCACTGGGTCCCTGCTTCCCTGAAGGTAATCTGCAGGCTTCAGTTTCACTTTCCAGTCTCAGTTTCGGTTTCCCACTGCTGACTTCAAAGAGCACAGCCCCAGCTCTCAGAGCTACTCTAGCCTTTTCAAGCCTGAGCTAGCAGTTGGTGTGAGGGCCTGCAAGAGAGCAGAGTCCAGACAGGTTTCTGAGGTGTCCTGCTCTGCTGAAAACCTAGAGAACAGCTACCACCTTCAGAGCAACCATGGGGTAAGGCATTCCCCTGCTCTCCACTCTAAGGGAACCTAGGACACAGACATTTGGTTGTGGCCAGTTCTGACTTTACCTCTAGCTTCTCTGTCTACTGCTGATGGGGAACAAGGATGCCAATTGTCCTGAGGGTCCAGGGATTTTGCTTAATGCTCTCACTAAGCTGTGTGCCTGGTGCTGGATGCTTGTTTTGATTTGTTGTTGTTATAGTTGTTGTTGTTGTTGTTTTTTTTTTTCGACTCGTTTTGATTTTTAAGGCTGTCTCACAACAAGTACCTGGGGGAGCATTTAGCATGCTCATCTTACAGACAGAGACAATTACCAAACAGACCCTTTGGAATGGAATAAGGCACCACCAGCACCCACTCCATGCCCTAAAAGTGAGCAGCAGGTAGAGTGTGCTCCTTATGACCTTCTGAGCCCCATTGTCCTTAGGATGTACTATCCTACCCCACAAAGGAGCTCTTGAAATGCTCCTCAAGCTTTCTGTTCCCAGGTGCATTCTTGCCTATCACTGGCTGGCTTAACCAATAGCCTGGACACATTTTTCTTTCTCTTTCTCTCTCCCAGGATTAAGAAACAAAAATGTGTAAATTCTATTCTCTCTGACAAGAAGTATTAAAAACTGTTTGCCAAGAAACTAAATATATATGAAAATGTGTTATATAAAACCATGCCAGGAAGTTTGGTAAGGTAGAGCAAGTTGAGACCCAAAGACTTGGTGGCACACAACTGAGGCTTAGGGTATGGTGGGTAAATGTTCTACCCCTGAGACAAGGGCTCCACACATCACCAGGAAGGTAATGAGATACAGGACCACCAACCAGTGGTTCCAAATTTAATGGACGATGCATGGGGCCCACTGCATCACACCCTGAGGCTGAATGTGGAAGCCAGATATGGAGCATCTGCTTTTTGCAATTGAACAGAGGAATGGAGCATATAACTAACAAGAAAAAAGAGCCTCCTGCCCACCTCTGAGACCTAGAGATCAGGTGAACTCTGATCCCCTGAGCCTGGGGGGTCTCCCCACCCCCATTGCCATTCTGAAGTCAATTCCTCCAGAAGGAGCCTAGCTAGGAAGCCTCAAGTGGGGGGAAACCAGGAGTGGGATGCTCAGAGTCCTCATCTCAGAGCCCCCCTCCCAGTCATTTCAGGAATAAGAACTACTGTGAGACAGTAGCAGGAAGGGTGTCCATGGGACATAATACCATAGAAGTTTGGTAAGGTAGAGCAGATGTTTATGCACAAGCGCGTGTACCTCCACCTCAAGACACAGGTCCCCAGAAGGATCCTTGTAAGCTTCCCAGTGAAGGCAGATCTTCCTGGGCTACTGCTGTCCAGTTTTCAGAGTGTTCTTAGCTGTCCTGGCAATCTCTTTATTTCCAATAAGGTGCAAGTACAATCTCTATTTCCAACTGTGGCATGCTGTAGCCAGGGAAAGCAAAGAAAAGCCCGATTGAATCTGATGCCCCTGGGCTAGGATTAATCTTCCTACAGAAGCCTGGCCATCATTTTAAAGTGTTCTGGAAAAGAAGGAGTAACCATGAATTTGGTTATTTGAGAGAAAGAGAAAGAGAGGCAGATACAGATACAGAGATAGAGAACACTAGGTAATGTTGGGGTGTCTAAGAATGTCATGGCCAACAGAGCTGTTGTCTCTATGAAGCAAGAAGGAAATCTGGTTGAACATAATTCAGCCAATGTTGGTTCAAACTTCTAGAGTCTAATCTGGCACTGTTGTTGTAAATATATTTAAGCACAGCACAATATGGAAAAAATGTTTCCTGGTGTAATACAATCTCGTGTGCACATGGAAGTATCATGGGATATAATTATATTGAAACTCAACTCAAAGCACATGTGACTTCTTTCAAGAGGATTAGTTCTAGAGATAGGCTTCATGTAGTAGCTTAAGGGCCTAAGGAAGGAACTGGTGTCTTGTCAGTCATACAGATAGTAAAGAAGTCATTTAGACTATTACTACTTCCAGCCCTGGTTGTGTGAGCTTGGAGGAGTCTCTGACCATACAAATAAAGCAAAGGTTACCTATGCTATTAGCTACCTCTGGTCCTGCCTTATGAGCTTAATGTTTTCTGGCTCTACAGAGAATACAAAATACTAGGTTGTTAATGACCTCCATTACCAGGCTTCTGAATGGAAAAACAATACACACACACACACACACACACACACACACACACACACAC
>JADRCD010193316.1:6147-20191 GCA_019843815.1 Montemys delectorum | reverse complement strand
ACACACACACACACACACACACACACACACACACACACACTATTGAAGAGTTAATTCTTCATATTTAACATGTGTGATGTTCTTAGTGTTTATCTCTGGAGGCAAGAACCTATGTGTTCCCAACTGACAGAGTCAGAGAGAGAATAAAAAAATAGAGGAGGAGGGAGACAAAGGGGGAAAGAGAGAGAGAAGAGGGAGAGGGAGAGAGAAGAGAGAGAGAAAGGGAAGGAGAGAAAGAGAGAGAGAGAGAAGAGAGAGAAAAGGAAGGAGAGAGAGAAGAGAGAGAGAGGGAGGGAGGGAGGGAGAGAGAGAAGAGAGACAGAGAGAAAGCGTGCACTCAGAGACAGACAGATAGTCAGACAGAGAGAGAAAGACCAGAAATTTCTTACCATTTTGTCTGTCTAGCCTGTTTTATCAAATGTTATAGGTAGAGACCAGAGTCCAAGAATAACTGCCAAACTTTCCCTGAGGTGTTGTTGAAATACCCAAATATTTTTGTCTGGCATCAATGAATTGGACCAGAGACAAATGATGAGCAAGAGACATTTCCTTGGAAAAGAAAAAACACTCTGGAAATGGGAATGGAATAGTGAACTGAGGGACATAAGCACAAGGATCACTGGGCCACAGGCTCAGGTGACCAAGCCAGCTCAGTCAGTCAACAGGGTCTCAAGGGAGGGAGGGAGTATTAAAGAAAGAAAAGACAATTAAACAACACTTTAACTTGACTCTAGCCAGTTCTAAAGCTGAAGTGGGTTTATTTTTATCCAGTCTGCTTTTATACCATTCTAGGGACATGCAAAGACTATGGCCAGTCCTAAGGCATAAACCAAGAAGTCAAGGAACAAACAAGGCATAAACAGAGTAATTAAGGAACAGACGAAGCATAAACAAAGGTGCCATGATTACTGTATTCAGGGTCTTAACAAGACCCATCAAGATACAAAGAACATGTTCCTCAACTGTATTCATCTGGAGCCTTCTTCCTCGTTCTAGACCAATGTCAAATTCCGGTCAAATTCCTAGAAAAAGGCACCAAGAGCTCGACACACTCAGGAACCTTTCAATGTCAGGGATAACATGTCCTGTCTCTTCTCCAGGTTGGCACATCAAGGACATTTTGGGGCATCGTCCTTCCATTACTTGAAGCCTAGAGAAGGAAGGACTGATAATGTTTTTGTTTGTTTTTTTTTTTTTTTCAAACTGCCAGCATTCATGGCCACTGATGCTCTTTCATTGGTCCCCCATCTCCCACTACACTCCATAAGCTCTGAAATACCATGTCAAGGGGGCAGAGGAGCCTTACAACTGCTTTCCTTGAAGATTTAAAATGGGCTGGGCAGATGGCTCTGTGAGTAAAAGGCTCACCAGACAACCATGAGAAACAGGGTTGAATCCTAGTGCTACTACTGAGGAGGTAGAGAGCACTTGGCTTTCAACCTCAAAAGAACCAGGTGAAGACCAGTGCCTAATGCTGTGCTATTCTCTGACCTCTGTCTGCACGCCTTGGCATAAGTACCCAACACACACACACACACACACACACACACACACACACACACACACATTTCTAAATAGAACCTGATAAGTCCTTATAATATTAATTGTGTGCATGTTATCAGAAATCAGCATTTGGTGTTGGACAACCAATGGCTGGTCTCTCTCTTGGGGAAGACCTTCTCTCCAAGCTTAACTTGGCTGCACATTGTTTTTTGTGTATAGTTAAGTCTGGTGTCAATCTTGTTCGGCTCACATTTGGACACTTTTTTTTTATTGTTGTTGATTATAAGAATATATTTATTAATAAAATAAATATATTCAGTTTATACATATTCAATATATAAATACATATATATATATGCTTAAGTATGAATTAAAATTCACCCTGAACTAAAATTCTCATTATAACAATCTAACAGATGCATGAAGGCACATTATTATATAAAATTAATATTTGTTAATGAAAGAGTAACTTTAATTTAGTAGTAACAGGAATTGGCAATGAATGAAGCAGTATAAAGATGGTCATTTGTTCACATTTGAACACAAGACTTTCAAGTTTGTAACATTCTTTGAGCAAGTAGATATGTACATTTAGATTTAACAAAGATAATTTATATAATTATAAATATAACATAACTAAAATATAAATAATACATAACTCATAACTCATTACATATGGAATTGTTCTAATATTTAAACAGTAAGTAAGACCTTAAATAGAGCTTCACTTCTAAAGTGAAAAAAGAGAATGAGTTATGAATATGACTTGGTGCTAGAGTTATTGTCTAGTATTCCTGAGACTCCTTTTTTTTCTGTTTTTAATTTCTTTTTTTGTTAGATGTTTTCTTTATTTACATGTCATACGATATCTCCTTTCCCAGTTTTCCCTCTTAAAAAAAAAAGAGAAAAAAGAAATAAAATTAAAATTAAAAAAAAAAACCCTGCCCCCCCCCCCCCTCCCCCCCCCCCCCGCCCCACTCGCCACCCCATCCTCTCCTGCTTACTGGCCCTGGCATTCCCCTACACTGTGGCATAGAACCTTCACAGGGCCAAGGGCCTCTCCTCCCATTGATGACCGACTTGGCCATCTTCTACTATACATATGCTGCTGGAGCCATGAGTCCCACCATGTGTACTCTTTGGTTGGTGGTTTACTCCCTGGGAGCTCTGAGGATACTAGTTAGTTCATATTGTTGTTTGTCCTAAGGGTCTGCAAACCTTTTAAGCTCCTTGGGTCCTTTCTCTAGCTCCTTTATTGGGGACCCTGTACTCAGTCCAATGGATGGCTGTGAGCCTCTACTTCTGTATTAGTTGGGTACTGTCAGAGCCTCTCAGGAGAGAGCTATATCAGGCTCCTGTCAGCCAGCACTTGCTGGTATCCACAATAGTGTCTGGATTTGATGATTGAATATGCGAAGGATTCCCAGGTGGAACAGTCTCTGGATTGTCCTCCCTTCACTCTCTGCTCCATAGTTAGTCTCTGCAACTCCTTCCATGAGTATTTTGTTCTCCCTTTTAAGAAGGGATGAAGTATCTACATTTTAGTCTTTCTTCTTGGTGAGTTTCTTGTGGTTTGTGGATTGTACTTTGTGTATTGTATCTGATCTTCTGGGCTAATAACCACTTATCAGAGAGTTCATACCATGTGTGTTCTTTTGTGATTGGGTTACCTCACTCAGGATGATATTCTCCAGATCCATCCATTTTCCCAAGAATTTCATAAATTCATTGTTTTTAATAGCTGAGTAGTACTCCATTGTGTAGATGTACCACATTTTCTGTATCCATTCCTCTGTTGAGGGACATCTGGGTTGTTTCCAGTTTCTGACTATTATAAATAAGGCTGCTATGAACATGGTGGAACATGTGTCCTTATTACATGGTGGAGCATCTTCTGAGTATAGCTAGGTCATTTGGGCACTCTTATTGGTGAGGTTTTCAAAAGAGTTGGTCTTCCCACTCTTTCAGGAGAAATGGCATTCAGAATTATTCCAAAGATGATAAGATTCCCAAAATGGAAAGAACCTCTCTCCATGTATCACCTTAATATGATATGTACTTACTTCTCTAACCCAAAAGTCCTCATCTCAAAGTAGCTACCTACAGACTCTCAGTCTCCACTTGAGCAGAGAATGTGTCACCTTCTCATTTTCCTTTTTCTACCTCCCTTTGTCAGATACCGGGTAAAATGCCTGGACACATATTTAAATCTTGTTTTCTGAAAACATCTCTTGCCTTTAATGAGACTGAACTTTTGCCAGGACTGAAACCAAGATAATAAACTGCCTCGAGAGCAGTTAAGGCTCTGTACACAATTAGACATGTCACTGGGATAGGGTACTCAAACATACACAACAAACAAAACACAGACCACAACTATAGGAAAAGACCTAAGGAGAAAAGTGGGGAACTCAATTTGTGGCTCAGTCTTGATCTAAATGGCTCCCTTAGTGTGACATCAAGGCAATGACATTCTGGGCAGTCTCTCTCTCTCTCTCTCTTAGGACCTGACTGTAGCTGCTTGCAGGATTACCTCAGTAAGCTCTTTCAACCCTGACCTCCTAGACAGATGACAAATATTTAAAGCTTGCTTTTCAAGTTTTGTTGGGAGTTTATTCTTCATCTTAAACTATGACTGAACTCTCTTAATATTTCCTTCCTCCTCTATTTTAATCATTTTATATGAGCGACTTAAAACATCCCCAAGGAAACTGCTTTCATCAGATTTACATCTTAGAAATTATGTCACTAAGTTAAAATCACTTGGCTATACTAATGTTCAAACTGTGTCCCCTTCCAAATCAACCTCAAGAATAGTACTTATACATAGAGAAAGGTAAAAATGTGTAAACATAGAATAAAGTCAGCCGAGGACACCAGGGCAGGGTACCTGCTACAGAATTGGGAGGATTTCCTATAAGAAGAGGAAGCAAATCCAAGGTTCTTAGTTCATGGCACTGACAGGACAGACTGTAGGAAGATGGATCAGGAATGTGACCCTCTGCAAGTCAGGAAGAAATGCTTGCTAGATGAGGCTTTACATAGACAAGCAATTTGATCTGAGATTTATAACTTGCGGAGTTACAATAAAACAAAGTTCTATTGTGTAAGCCACTGAGTCCATAGTATTCAACTATGGTAGCCTAGGCAGAAGGGCTCTTGGGTTTCTGTGACCCCAGCCCTTGCGATATGTATGCCCCTTCTCTCCCTCTCAGGGCTATTCATACTAGCACCATAACGTGTTGATTGTTTTAGGTTTATAGTGAATCCAATTCCATGTTTTCAAAATCATGTTTGTTATTTAAGTGCCTTGGAGACTTCATAGAATTTTGGTCAGTCACACAAAGCTTTCTTTGAGTCAATGATCCTGCATTCTGGTCTTGCAGTATTCAAAACTGATGTTCATGGACCACGGCAGGTAGTTTTCATGAAGAAGAAACCCTCAGGAGTTGTAAGTGGGAATCTAACTGAAAAAAAAAGAAGACAAGCTTCCTACAATAGAATGGAGACCAGGAAATAGGGGCTATCAATGGTCCCATGCATATAGTTTATAGCATACAGTGGGTGAATGAACAGGGGATGCAGAAGCTACTCAAGTTTAACTAACGGATACAGGAAGTATATAGATGACTATCATTTTCTATTGGTCTACCCTTAAAGATTCCCAACTCAGGCCTTCTTTATGGGAAAGACCTAACAGGTTGTTACACCTCTCTGTTACTATTATTGCCATCTGACCAGATCAAAACCAAAGACAACTAACTGGTTCATGCAGTATGGCATACACAGCCTCTGTTAGAGACAACCACCAACAAAACCAAGAGCCTTTTTCCTTCTATCCTTGGACATGATTCAAAGCTGCTTGCTTTTGGGTACCTACTCAAAGCATGAGCGACTAAATTCTACCTCTTGTCCTCAACACTAGTAGAAAAACAGGAAACTCTTATAAAAATAGGGTTTCATAATATATTCCATGTATTGTATATTTATAGACTCACTAATAGCTCCCAAAGACCAGGAATGGGAAATACTAAAGTTATTCCCATTTCACAGATAGGCACAGTGTGACCCTGAGGCATGCAGTGATACACACTTGGGAAACTCTGGAGTTGTAATATAAGGAGACAAGGAAAGGCTTTCAGTTTGTATAGATATTTTTAAAAATGCAAGGAATCCTTCGAATCACAGAGCAGGGGAGCTAAGGCTTCTCACTCTCTAGAAGACCCCCACCTAAATCACCCAAAAGTAAAAGGACCAAGAAAAGTCATGTCCCTAGTGTTAGAAAGAAGAGAGCAGGTCCACTTAATCTGAGACAGCCTACTTCCTGAGAATATAACATCAGCTCTTTGTTTGTGTCGGAGATGAAAGGAGCAGGGCCCTACAGTGACATGTTCTCAATATTCATTGTGTAGCTAACAGACAGGTCCTATTTGTATGTCAATTCAGGTAGCATGCAAGTGGATGCATAGTCCTCAAAGACAGTAGGAAAGGAAGAAATCGTTTTTAGAGTTCTAGACCTCAGAGAAGAGGTCTGGCGTATTCGTGTGTGTCTGTATTCCTCTGGTCATCTATGTCCAGCCTTGATTGAAATTGTCCGTTTACAGACTAGGATTGTACATATCCGTGCATGTGGAAGGGGTCTCTGACAGTTCAAGTAAGTAGAGCCAAGATCTTGATGTGAAAAAAAAATCAAGGAACTCTAAAGTGACAGTAAGCCTGAGACTTTGGGTAAAAGAGCAAGAATGTTTGACTTGGCGTCCGTTTCTGGCATTTCTCAAATAACAATCATTCTGCCTCTTTCTTACAGAGAGAATGCTGATGGTGACCGGGTCATGGAGAAACTGCTTCAGCTGAGATGTCACTTCACATGGAGGCTGCAATTTGAAGATAATGACATACCTGATTTGGAAGTGAGAATCTCAGAGCAGGTCCAGTTCCTTGACATCAAGAACCCATTGGGGATGTACAACCTCCGGGCCTATGTGAGACACCTGAAAGGCCAGCAGGAGGAAGCCCTGCAGAGCTTGAAAGAAGCTGAAGCCTTGATCCAGAGAGAGCAGTTGGGCAAGAGAAGCCTGGTGACCTGGGGCAACTGTGCCTGGATGCATTACCACAGGGGCAGCTTGGCAGAAGCCCAGATCTACCTGGACAAGGTGGAGAAGGTTTGCAAGGAATTTGCAAGTCCCTTTCGCTACAGGATAGAGTGTGCTGAGATGGACTGTGAGGAAGGCTGGGCTTTGATGAAATGTGGAGGAAGAAATTATAAACGAGCCCTGGCCTGCTTTGCAAAGGCTCTGGAAGTGGAGCCTGAAAACCCTGAGTTCAACACTGGCTATGCAATCATAGCCTACCGCCAAGATTTAGATGACAACTTTATTTCTCTAGAACCCTTAAGGAAGGCTGTCAGGTTAAATCCAGAAGATCCACACATTAAAGTTCTCCTTGCCCTAAAGCTTCAGGATTTAGGAGAACACGTTGAAGCAGAAGCACACATTGAAGAAGCCCTCAGCAGCACATCTTGCCAAAGTTATGTCTTTCGCTATGCAGCCAAATATTTCCGTAGGAAAAGATGCATAGACAAAGCTCTTCATCTTCTACAGCAGGCTTTGCAGGCATCACCTTCCTCTGGCTATCTGCATTATCAAAAAGGGCTCTGCTACAAGCAACAAATGTTCCAACTGAAGCCATCCAGAAACAGGCAGCCCAGAAGGCAGGGCAGTGTGCAGGAATTGGCACAACAGGCCATTTTTGAATTTCAAGAGGCTTTGAAACTGAGGCCCACATTTGAGATGGCTTATGTTTGCCTGGCTGAAGTGCAGGCAGAAATTCACCAATATGAAGAAGCAGAGGAAAATTTCCAGAAGGTACTGAACAGCAAGAACCTGGTGGCTCACATAGAGCAGGATATTCACTTCCGCTATGGCTGTTTCCAACAATTTCATAAGAACTCAGAAGACAAGGCAATTACCCACTACTTAAAAGGTCTAAAAGTAGAAGAGAAGTCCTTTGCCTGGAGGAAACTACTCTCGGCTTTGGAGAAAGTGGCTGAAAGATGCGTTTACCAGAATGTTCATCCTGTAGAGAGCACCAGCCTTCTTGGGCTAGTCTACAAACTGAAAGGGCAAGAGAAGAAGGCCCTGCTTTACTATGAGAAGGCCCTGAGGCTCTCAGGGAAAATGAACCCTGCATTTTGATTGCAGTTTACATCTATGAAGTTAATATACTCACAACTAAGTGTTCCAGTGCTCCTTCCTGATTTCTTTTTCCAGGCTTTTTTTTTTTTTTTTTTTTCTGAAATGCCAAGTAGCTAAGTACATTTTCTCCTGCGACTTCTTTCTGGTGTCTCATGATCCTATCTAGAAGACACTTCCATCCCTAGGACACCTACCCACTTGAAGATCAGGACTGATCCCTGCTGTTCTGGACTCCTGTGAGCTGTAGAACCACAGAACCTTTTCCTTACGTCTCTGTATTTGCAGTAGATATCTTCCACCCTTTGTCTGCTAATGTCTTGGATTAAAAAAAAAAAAAGTCTTTGAAAAGAAGGTATCTTTCTTTCTTTCTTAATGTCACCAGAAATGCTTATGACCATACAATTTCAGAGCAAAACAAATGAGAAAAGAAGAAAGTTTAAAAGCAAAAAAGGTCACATATTACTAAAAAGTTATTAAGAACCAAGAAGTCTTTTTGGCTTACTAGAGTATTAAAATGAAAACCCTCCTTAAGTAGTAAAGCCTGAAAATTATAAAAGTAACTTCTTTCAATATTTGCATGCTAAAAATATTCATTAAACGTGACTACAATAACAAATTTGGTATAGTCTGTTGATGCTATTTTAAAGGATGCGCCTCTATGCTTGCAACTTTCCCTGGGGTGACATAAACTCATCCTAAATAAGTCACAATCAGCAAACCAAAGAAATCATTCCACTCAAGCCTACTTAGCCAGCTGTTGAGGTTATCGGGGTTACTAATTACAGGAGTAATTAAGTAAGTAGCGTGGCTCAAAGGCACAACCTCAGCATAGGTGATAACTAACAAAAGTTACTTCTGTGGGGTCACTCTAAGACTCTATCGAGCCTTAGCTTACCAGGGGACCCCTTGAGTGAACCACGTGAAACCTAAATTGATGCAAAAAGCAAGAGGAATTTATTGTTCCAGTGCACTGGGGTTGTCCCAGTCCCTAAAAAGAGGCAGCCACTCCTCGCTGCTCTTTCAGTGAGCTTTTATATGGTTTTCAGGGCAGCAGCCATTAGGTACAATGTGATTGGCAGAACAGTATGACTTTTTAAACTGATTGGTCTCTAGGGAATGAGGTGGCAAGGACTTCCCTTGTCTGGAGGAGGGCAACAGTCTGTCCTGCGGAATGTGTCCCCACCCGCAGGTCAGTTCCCACCCTGTGGTCTGAAGAATGTTAATTAGCCTCTCCCTTCTGGCAAGTGTTCCATGACCTTCCCAAAGTTCCTGAGCTGACCTTTTCACTACATGCTTCATTCATCATCAGCACCACTAGGGAGCTTATAATACCTTTGGAGAGAGGCCTCTGTAATCTCCAACCACTCCTGACCCTTGTTAAGTTTTGTTGGCTTCTGAGTTATATGAACACTCCTTTCTCTGGGAGGGACTGATTCATTTCAGAGGGAAACTATAAAACATGTCTGTTCTTCTAAAAGTCACCATCTTCCTTACAGAGCACTGTTTTGTTGTTGTTGTTATTGTTGTTGTTGTTGTTGTTGTTGTTCTAACCTGTCCTTGCTTACCTTTTCTCAGTGCCTTCTTCCATTCCCTCCAGATGCCAAGACAGAGCCAGTGGCATCTGACTTCTGGTTTTAGGGATTGTACATTGTTGGGAAAACTCATGTATGTAGCAACTATTAATTATAAGAAGCTCATCATTTTGACCTCAGCATAAATTATTCATCACCTCTTTCATTTATCTGGGGTACTTTGCCTTGACAGTCATCTTTATCATATTTAAATTATGTGTTCTTCCTAGATTTACAGCTGTCTGATAATCAAAAACTTGGTAAGCTTTCTCTCCACATACAAGAGTCTCAATAAGCATACTGTAAGACCTCTCTTACTTCGTGAAGAGTTTTGGGTGGAGCATGTATTTTGTTTGGTGATCCCCAGTCTCAATTCTACCAGAATGAAATAAATGGTGGTAATGATTTAGTAGAGCCTTCCTGTCAACTTTTGCTTGGCCCTAATTTGTGTCATCACCTCCCTTCTTTCCAGACTTTCTAAGGGAAAAGATGGAAGAGGTCTTGCTTGGCCACTGAACAATCCCAGGATTCAATACAGTGTTGCGAGGTACCCATAAAGTAGCATAAAAGAATACATTTAAGGAAATTCTTTAGACATTTTTCTCTTGAATAAAAGTTATTGTAGTAATTAAATCAACTTTTTCAAACCCCAAGACCTATTGTGGCCAAGTCACAGTACAATAAAATAACATCTATGTATTGGTCATAGACCTTTAATTATAGTCAGACTATCTTCCTAGAATTAATCCTTGTTTTAGTGAGGGTTTCTGTTAGATTCCAGCGTGGGTCCCCCACTTGCGAACAATCAGGAGGGAGATTGCTGCAAATTGCATGAGGTTTTTATTGCCAGTATACTGGGGTCGTCCTGCATTCAGAGCAAAGGCAACAGGAACCAGGAACAAAAGCACACACACTTTTTATACCTTTCAGTACATAGGTTTACAGCATGAGTTGGTTATCTCGCATTGGTGGAGCCCATTGTCTTTTGTTCTCATTGACCTTTATGACCCAGGTGAGGGGGAGATAGGATTGCACGTAGAAGGGGTTGGGGGGAGATCCACCCTCCCAGGGATGTTTCCTGGAATCGGGCATTTCTTGGGATGGGTGTTTGCTCTGTAAACCTTTCTGAAGCTCTGTCTTTAGGCTAAATGGACATTCCTTGCTCCTTGGTATTTTTATGAGGTGTCCCTATTTGCTCAGTTCTTACATTTCCACTGCTGTGAAGAAACACCATGACCAAGGCTTTTGGGATGACCCACAAATACTATATTATTTACTGGCTATGAAAAAGTATGTCCTTGTGGGTTTTATTTTGTTCTGTTGTTTTGTTTTGGTTTTGTTTTTGTTTTTTGGCTTTTTGAGACAGTATAGCCTGTTTAGCTCTGGCTGTCCTGGCGTTGAACTCAGAAATCCACCTGCCTCTGCCTCCCAAGTGCTAGGATTAAAGGCATGTGTACATTGTGGTTCTCCTTGGTCACACCACAGGAGGGCATCAGGATCCAATTACAAATGGTCGTGAGCCACCACGTGGTTGCTGGGAATTGAACTCAGGACCTCTGGAAGAAAAGCCAGCCTGCCGTCCTTGTGTTCTTTTTGTTCTCAGGTGTTAGTGGAACCCACTTGAGGGTATGTAAAGGGTATGTAAATGTTTGTCACTAGCTCACCTCCCTTTAAAAGAAAGGCAAACTGCTGTGGGGAAGGTCAAGTAGCCCCTAAAGCCAAGTAGTTGAATAAGGTGTGGCTTTTATATAATAAAGAACTGGCAGACAAAGCTGGGGCAGGAAGACAGACAGGAAGACTAGATGGAGAAAAAATTATTGGAGACTGAAAGAGGAAAGGGATCAAGGCAGGGAGGTGGGGCAGTGGGAACCACAGGGAGAAATGCAATGACAGAGAAGCAGGGCCAAATTAGAAGCTAGTGAGAGACTGCCCCAGCAAAAAGGTCAACAGCTTTAAAATATGTAGAAGCCTTTTGGTTTTTAGTACTATTAAACCTCAAGCAGGGCCCCCAAAGCCCCACAATACACAGCAACTCTTATAAAGGAAAAACATTTGGGGTGGGATGGGGTGCAGGGGGAGGAGATAGGGGGTGGTGGCTTACAATTTCAGAGGTTTAGCCCATTATCATGACAGGAAACGTAGTAGTATTCAGGCAGACAAGGTGTTAGACAAAGAGCTGAGAGTGCTAAATTAGCAAGCAGCAGAAGGAGACTGCCCCACTAGGCCTAGCTGGAGAATATGAGACCCTCCACGGGGACACACTTCCTCCTAATAGTGCCACTCTTGGTGGACCTTTGGGAGCCATTTTTATTCTAACCACCACAGTCTCAGAAGACCTCGATTAACAAAAGATAACACATTCCTCAATTTGACAAGTTGAAAAGGAATCAGAGCCATGTGATGGCTAGCCTGTATTACGGTTTAAATGTGAAAAGCTGGATCACGGATTTGAACACCCAGATCCCAGTTGGTGGTGCTGTTTTGGGAAATTGTGTGGCCTGTTCATTGTAGGGATCACATGGACAGTTGACTGCTTCTCTTTGCTACCACTTCAGCTCCATCATACTAGCTGCATCAGGATAGACTCTACCCTCTGAGCCAAAATAAATTCTTCCTCTCTCAAGTTCCTTCTAATACATGTAGAGGAAATATCTTGTATCTCTATGGATGTGGCACCTGTCAGTAATATATCTGATGGCCTATAGCTTAGGCAGAAATAGGAGATGAAACATCCTGTAGGCAGAAAGGATTCTGGGATAATGCTAGGTGGGAGATAGGTTGTATGTAGCTTTTGCTACCAAGCCTAAGCTCCAGGAATGGGCTGCACTACCAGCCCTCACCCAGCTTCCCTTGAATCAATGGATAAAAGGCACACACCGTCCTTCAATTTTAACTTGCCATTTGACACAATTACTGGCCACCACTATCTCCTGCCTGAAGAAACATGCCCTTATCAATATTCTTAGCTCCACACCTCCCACCAGCTCTAAACTTTAGTTATTCAGATACTAGATATAACTATCTAGTCCCTGCTAAACTCCCCTGACCATCCTCCAGCAAGAGTGGCTTGTGTGGTCACTCATTTCAAGATCTCATATTTTTCAACTTTTCTCCCTCAGAAGCATGGCAAGCTCTCCTCTCCCCTGCTTGCCTCCAGGGACCCGCCTATCCCTTCCACCCAGCAATTGGCCCATAGTTTCTTTACTGACAGGTTAAAAACCAATTGGGGAACAAGACCTTAGCATCAGAACCATACCTACAGAGACAAGCCTGGGAAATGTGACGAGACTGATACATGGTACCTGAGCACAAGTAACCAGCCACATGATAGAATATAGATTAGAATAAATAGTTATTTAAATTTATGAGCTACTCAGAAAAGAGCCTAGCTATATGATCAAGGTAATTGTAAATATACTTTGAGTGTAAGTCTTATTTCTGGGAGCATGGGGCTTAGAGGAATAACCAGGCCTACCTTCTACATACTATCTATCTACAGATCTATAATGAAGTGAGAATTTTCTTTTTTTTTTAATTTTTTTTAACTTTTATTGCATTATGATGAGAAAAGTTACATGATTTCAATTTATCTGAATTTGTTAACATTTAAAAACATATTTTAAGTAAATAGAATTAAATCACATTCTTGTTTCTCTTTTGTACCCCAACTCATTCCAGAGAGCCCCCTTCAATACCTACAATATCTTTTTTTGTCATATTCCTAAAGTTTATAAAACATTATAACAGTAAAAATGAATATTATAAAAATTGTTTGCTACAAAACAACAATCAATTTAACAGTCTTATGTAGATGCTCGTCTACAGCAGTACTGAAAATACATACGCTTTTCTCAATATAAATTTTAAATAACTCCAAATATATTAACTGTATATTTCAAAATAATACATCACTACTAGTATTTTCTTAAATGAACATAAATATATAAAGTCTTTTTGTTTGTTTTGTATTTAGTAGAGTTTAAAATCTTGGCTCTTACTGTGATACAAACCCAAAATAAGTACAATTTTAAGACATTGGATTTCATTGTAATAAGGCTGTACTTCAATGACCCTCACATCACCAAAGGATTTTACCTCCATCGTAGCTAAGCTGAGAGTTGACAGTTCTACTGTGCCAAGGAATGAATTGTAGGCACGATTTTTTGATACAGACTTCCTGCTATGGTCAAAACTATTTGACTTGAGTGAGTGACTTTATTCTCAGACCAAAGAGAACAGGTTACATTCATTTAAGAAATGGTATGTGTATTAAGATGGTCTATCCATAAAATCATTCACCAACTGTTTCAATGAACAATGGTTCTACTTGGAGGGTGCCAAGGACATTGGATGCGGGTAAGAATTTGGTTCATTAGCTGTGATAACTTGGAAAAGCATTCATCTCAGAGAAAGAGTAACTTATAAAGTTCTCTTCTTCAAACTTGATATAAGAGTTACAAAAGTCAAGCAAAGCATTCAATCTCACTCTTTGTTGTTCTCTTACAAGCCACCTCCCAACTTAATTGTCTATGTTTATTTTGGGTATATAAATACTTTTGAAATCTATAAGCTGTTCTGAAAACCATAGTATAAAACCATAGTATAAAACCATGAAATAAACAATACTACTAATAGAGAGGCTGAGATAGGAGAAGCAAGATTTCAAGACCCTTATGTTGTACACAGCAAGACACTACCACGAACAAATAAGCAGAAAGTGTATATAGATTGTACAACATAAGGGTCTTGAAATCTTGCTTCTCCTATCTCAGCCTC
>JADRCD010193315.1:0-17675 GCA_019843815.1 Montemys delectorum | reverse complement strand
TCAGGAGTAACACATAGGCAAACTTAGATGGGAGGAAAATATGTCGTCTAGTAGCAGGTGAATGGGTACTGAAAATATACACATGGACAGCAAGCTTTTATTCAACTGTAAAGGAAAAAGAATTCATGAAATGTGCAGCAAGATGGATGCAGCTGGAAGCATTATTTGAGCTAACACAGGCTCAGAAAGACCAATACCATATGTTCTCTCCCATGCGGATCCTTGCCTCTAGCTATTGAGTTTGTGTATCCAGGAAGGAGTAAATATAGGTAAAGGCCAGGAAACTAGAAAGGGGCCTATGTGACTGGGAAGAGGGACTCTTTAAGGAGTTGGGGTGGGGCTAGGAACAGAGTAAGGTGGACGGGAATGTGGCGGGGGTGGGGGGTGGGGGTGGTGAGAGGATACAGTGGGGAACATGAGGTGAGATAAAGGGTGTGTATGTGTTTGGGAGTAGCCATCCAAAATGAAATGTGCCCGAAAAACTGTCTACGAAACCTTACTTTGTAAGCTAGTGTCAAATGTAAAAATAAATATTTTTCAAAATCGATTGCCAATGAGAGTGCCAGGCAGGGGGAACCTTTATTCACACCATGAGAAATAAAGGGTGTACATGCTTGTGTGAAGACAAGCCTGTCTCACGGTTATGTTTATACACGAGCATAGAAAGGTGAGGGTTAGAACTAGTTACTACTTACATTGCCACGTGTCTTCATAGTATTCTTTTTACTACATGGATTTAAATACATTAGGGTGATGCATGAGTGGGCGACAGAAGAAGCCAGAAGGGAAATTGGGAAGCTTTGGTTTTCAACTCTTTTCACTTACATGCTCTTAGAAAAGAAAATCTCCTCAGCTTAAAACAAAATTCACAGTAATAAAAATGTTAACCAAAACACTGATGGCCACAATTTGCAGAGAGCCATACATGCTGGGAACTGTTACATGCTTTGTGCACATCAGCATGTCTTACCCCCCTGAATTTCCCATACTCCTCACTTAGGAAGTTTTAATTCTCAAAGTGTCCATTCATAGTCCTATAGTAGAAGCAGTATAGACGGATTCCATTTGATTCGCAATTCCAAACATAAAAGGTTCTCTTCACCTTTGACCTTGAAGCTACTGGATACTTTCAGATGGTTAAGTGGGGCCAGAGAGAAGGCTCAGCCTTTACAGGCACCCGCAGTCAAGGGCCATAAGTTTAGCTTGACCCTCAGGATCCCTATATTGGGGAGGGAGAGAGGATTGGCTTTTCCAAGTTGTTCTCTGACTTCCACATATGATGCCCTCCCCCACACCAAACAAATGAAACAGAAAAAACAAAAAAACAAAAAACCTGGTGAACAGACTGTCCCTGACAGCAGGTTTAAACACCATCCAGTTCCGTTCCTTCCCTGACAAAGCCGGCCACACAGGACTTGCTTGCTTCTCTATTTACTACTTCAGGTGCCCTCATTTTGTCTCTACAGATAAAGCTGGCCCTGCTAATATGAGAACCTTGAAATTCCTGTAAACATGTAAACATTGTTCACTGTTCTAAAGGGAGTGTGTGTGTGTGTGTGTGTGTGTGTGTGTGTGTTGGGGGCAGATCTCTCTTAGACATTTCTGAATACTGTAATAGCAAAACATTAAAAAAATAAAAATAAAAACAGACACGGGTAGGAGCCCCGAATATATCACAGAGGATTTATTGGAGACCCTGATCTTCCTCCTGGGTGGATGGAAACTCAGAGTTACTGTCCTTTAAGCAAAGAACTCAGCTCTGTTCTCAATGGCCCTCAGGGGGAAGGTACTGCCACCTGCCACACTTCCTGGGCACTTTCTCTTTCAAAGAACCTCCTATCCTGGTGTTCTTCTCCAAGGTTTTGTTTTGTTTTGTTTTTCCCCCCTCCTGAACTTTGCTTTTGTTTGTGGTACTTAAACATGCAGTTTTCTCTCCTCCGTGTGTGTCCTAGGATTTGATCTAATTGTCTGCTGTTCAAGTGTCACTCGGCATTATTATTGAGAAGATGAATGGGACACGGGTCAGAGTTCAGCAAGAAGGCATCTGCTTGCTAGCAGTGCAGAGTGGATGCTCTCCGAAGTGATCTTTAATGAAAGCTTGGAAAATCTTTGCCAGAGGGTGCTGTCCTCTGTGCTTCCTCCTTGGAGGGATAGACAAGTGAGCTCAAGGGAGTTCCGCAAAGTCCCCTGTTTGGGGTGTCTTTTTCTAAAGTGGGAGAGAAAATGGGGATATGTGTGCTGCCGCCGCTGCTGTGTGATTAAACTGCGAGAAGAAAATGGACGCTTTTGAAGAGGTACTAACCATTTGCCTCTTTGGTGCTGAGAAAGTTTCCACTCCACTTGCTGGGCTTCTCACCTGCCAGGGTCCAGTGGCCTCAGGTTACGGTGCCTTCGCAGGCTCAGGTTCTCTTCCTGGACTCTCTTATGCTGACAGTTGTTCTTCCACTTAGCAGAGGGGCCAGAAGCCCCAACCGATGAGAGCCCACAGTTACTTTGGCACTGGAGACAAGCGGGACACTGGCTGCATTGTTCTTTTTGCCCTCTTGAGTAGGCAAGTGTCTTCTCCATCGGATCTTGACACGGAAGGAGGCTGAATCTAGGGTCCTTGGCGATTCATCTTCCTTCCTCTTCCCTTTACGTTCCTTTCTGCCCTGAAGCCATCAAAGCTGTGGACGACTCTGGACTGCCTGCCCTACTCGTTGCTAGACACAGACTGGAAGTTGGGGGGGAAAGGAAACCCAAGTCAGAAAGCTCATTTTAGTCCAGGTGCTACCTGCAGCCCGAGTTTCCTTGTGGATTTCTCTGCATATGTCATGCGTTGGCCTCTGGGATTGCTTGAGCAAGCACTAAAAATACCCAAGGCAAGAAAAAACGCGGCGCTACTGAAGACTGGCAGCAGAAGCGGCTCCTAGGTGGGTGGGGATCCTGGCACTGGCTTCCAGCGCGCGGGAGCCCGGGCGTCTCCACTCAGGGAGCACCTAGGTAGCGGGATTCCCGGGCAGCCTTCCAGGAACCCCGCAGAGTCTCCGGTACTCCCTGGGGCACAACCCTGAAAGCTTCGTGCTTCAGCTCTTGAGAGAGAGAGCAAGCTCGGTGCCCCTCTCTGAGCATGCGCGGCCCTCTCCCCGCCTCTACGCCCCCCCACGCCCCCTCCCCGCCGGCCTTTTGCTCCTTCCCTTTCATTAAACAAACGGGAGGTCCCAAAACCTGGACCCAAAGGCGAGAGGAGGCAGCAGAGGAGGCTTAGCAGGGGATGGTCGCCGAGGGGAATCGGTGATCTCGATCACTCCCGCCTCCACCCCGCGCGGGAGCACACACACACACACACACACACACACACACACACACACACACGTCGCACAGACACACACACTTGCATACGCCCGTGCCGCGCGCTCGCCCGCTCGCTCTCCCACGCAAGCGGAATGCAGCGGCGCCGGAGGAGCTTGTCTGCAACCGCTGCCTGAATGCACCTCGCCGCCTGCAGCCTGTCCGCCCAATAGGGCGCAAGGGAGGAAGCTTGGCTGCCAAAGGTGAGTGTAGCGCCCCGGGGCACAGCTGAGGCTGGACAGACTGGGATGAGAGGGCAGACCCGAGGAAGCGACTCAGGTGGCCCACGCCTGGCTTGCCGGTTGCAAGGTGCAGGTGAAGGTAGTGCCCTGGTTGTTCCGAGAAGAGAGCGCGATCCCATCCCAGCGAGGATCTCTGCTCCTGCGAGGTGCCAGATGGACCCAGAAGAAAGCTACCCGGTCCAGGCTCGTAAACTTTCCTCTCCTGTCATTTGGCAAACGTGGAGACAAAGGGGGCGTGGAGGCGCTCTCTCGGTCCGGTTCCGCCCTTCAGACTGCATTCCGGGCTGAGATGCCCAGCAGGATTGCAGGGGTGGGCGTGGGGGTCCGGAGACCTTCCAGTAACTGATGCCAAACCCACCGCCCCCACAGGGGTTGAGATTTCTCAGCCCCTAGCTGTTAGCTTTGCCATTGATTTTTGCCCCAGGCGTGGGCACCTGCCAGAGATTCTCTTTCCTGAGCTCCAGGCGCATAGTAACGGCGTCACCTGGAGAATTGGGATGGCCAGGGGCTTTCTCGTCGACTTCGACAGTGACCGAGTTTCTAGGGTGAGGCTGGGGTCAGTGCAGGATGAATGATGAGTTATTGAAAGGCTTGGCGTAATCACCTCCTAGAAACGCCGGGCCCCAGGGTCTCTGCTCCCAGGGGAAGGCGCTGTCTTCACAAACATCACTGCAGCAGATCTGGGAGCTGGGCTGAGACAGCGGTGGTGGCAGCGGTGTCAAGGGAATCTGGGAATTTATTTTTTGCCCTGGATTTTGTGGCATTCACGTGTGGACTATGTGTAGGATTCTGGGCTGTTATTTGTCCTTGTGGGGATGTCGTTTTCTTTTTGCTTTCAACCTTTTCTGTGGAGATGCTTTGCCACCTGCCACCTAGTTATCTAGTTATTTCCCCGTGTATTTCTCTTCTGCCCCGGGGAAAAGGTCCTGAGAACAGAATTTCCATTTGAAAAGCCAGTCCCCGCTGAGGTGAACTCTGAGCAAAGGGTCTGCCTGCACTGGGCAAAGCCTGGAATCTAAGGGCTCTTTGAGGTAGCCAACACTGGGTCAGCAGGTGAGGCCAGACAAAGAGGAATAGAAGAGGGGTAAATCAGAGACATTTAAAGAGGTGTGAACAGACAGCCAATTAAGGCAGGACGAGGGCCGGTGCCAGGCACTGTAAAGCATTCGTTCACTGATTCTCCTTTCTGCGGCTGTGGTTGGCAGTCCCTGTTCATGGAATGGGATCTAGTTTGGAGGCGCCCAGGTTGTCACATCTGGACTTACTCATCCCAAACTTGCCTTTACTATACAAACAAGTTTGAATTTTTTTTTTTTTTAGGAATAAAAAGTAGATGTGTTCAGGATTCTCCATCCTGTCATGTTTGTGACTGGAAGGTAGGGTGTGTGCACGTGGGTACAGTTTTGTCTCAGAGTCTGGTGTTTAAGCGGAAGCTCAGCTGGTGCTGGCACAGGAAATGCTGGAGGCTGGGATCCAGTATTGGGGACTGGACCATATAGTCAAGGGGCTTTCCCTCACCTTCAGGTGGCAAATACAGGCCATGTCTTGCTGCTTCTGCAAAAAGGGAATGGATTTGCTCTGATAAGACTGAAATGTGAGAAAGTGTGACATACACGAGCTTCACTGAGAAAGTTCACACAGGAGACCTTGCAAAGCCAGAGGAGGTGAGGTTTGGAAGAAGAAAGGAAAAATATAGAGAGTGGGGGTGGGAGGGTTGATCAAGGGAAACGGGATTTAAAACGCCTAGCTTCGTGACTCCACGGACGTGTACAGTGAGAAAGAAATCCAAAAGTGCTTTTGTCTTGTTCTTTTTCAAATAACTAGGGAGGAGAAGACCTTCCCAGAGCTAGTACTTTTTACCTCAGGAGGACGATCTTAGCATTCTTCTCACAACTGTTGGCAGGAAAAGATGGAGATTTCTTACTCCCCCTGACTAGGGCTCTTTATCTGCCGCAGCACGTTTTCTCTTTCTTCATTTGCAAGATCTGGTTATTTTGATAACACATAGACTCTGTTGACAGGTGCCTATTGACCCTGTGTCCTGTATTTAGTATCAGAAGCCAATTAAAATATATAGCCTAGTTCTGGCCCTTGGAGTGTTTTCAGTGTTGTGGCTAAATCTGGGGTTGACACACATGGAGCAGTCAGCTTGCACTGTCTCTGCCTTGTACTGAGCTCCCGACATCTGACCTGTATGTCCACCCCTCCCTTTGGATTGTCTCAGCATTTAGAAAACATGCACCAGGACTTGTTGCTGAAGAAAAAAACAAAACAACAAAACAAAACACAGGAGAGTAAAAGCTGGTTCAAAACTTCAAGAAGGAGGAAACCACCTCTGGCATATAACTGACTCACTTATGATCACAGTGTAAGCAAAGTGCCAACAGCGCGTGCAAGCCAATGATTTGCTTTTCTTCCCCTGGAGAATTTAAATGATCCTTGGGATACGTTTGAAAAACTGAATAGTCTTCGAAAGGAGGGAAGGATTGGAAGGTCATTCCAGGCAGAGGAAATGTGTGACTGCTTGATACAAAGTGGGTCACTGTAAGTCATCCCATGTGACTACAGCCATATAGGAAAGAATGGCACGTGGGTGACACTAATTAACAGCTAATGCTATGGAGTGAGTATATGTATAGAAATAAGGCCAGGATGCTATGAAAGCACAAAGGGAGAGTTTCCAGGGAAGGAAAGGTGAGGGGATCAAAAGGTTTCTTAGGGAGTTTGACACGGGGTGAGTCTTGAACAAGGACAGAAAGAGAACAACTTCCCAGGCAGATGGCAGATGTGAGGCCTGGAAGGAGTTTTGTGTAGCTGCAGGAAGAGATGCAGGATCTTATCTCCTTAGAGTGGGATAACAACATGTCAGAGAAATAAGCAGGAAGTATGTGTGTGCCCGGAATTCCCTCTGCCCCTACCCCCACCCCCCACCCCTACCCTCCCATCAAAAGAGCTTCAATTTTATGTGAAAGTGTAGGAGCCTTTGAAGGTTGGGAGAGTCTGAGACACGATCAGATGTGCATTAGAAAATGATGGCCATGACCACAGCGTGGAGGATGAATTGGAGATGGTGAGGCTGCAGTCTTGGGGCTTACTGTAGGAATATAAGTGTGAAATGACAGAGATGGTAGAGTGGCGGTGGGGAGCAGGAGGAAATATGCCTGGGAAACCAAAGATAGTGGTAAAACCTACTACCCCCCTCAGCATCCATTCCTGGGTGTTGTTTTCTGCTTTGTCAGTGAAGAGCAGTCAGCACTGTATCTTCCACATTTAGCACAGGGCTGATATAGAGTCAACACACATTCACTGGACAGATGATGAAATCAGTTGAATGAGAAGTTCAATCACAAAGTAATGACACTGCTCTAAGATAATAGACATTAAGTCATGGTCTCTGAGGTGCCCACTTTTGGGGACCAGTGACAAACATTGTTCTAGGGAGACTACAGGCACATTTCCTCAGCTTAATCTGTGAAGAAATGCCACTCCTCCACAGAGTCACTGTGAACAGCATTGAGGCATCATTTTAGAGCACCTACTGAAGAGTGTGGGTTACCAGCAAATCTTGGACACAGTGGCAGGATCACTCAATTCGTTCCTGATACAAAGTAGGTTATAATTAATCTTTCCCTATTCCTCTTCATTGTCAAAATACCCTTATTTAATACTGAACTTAGTGAAAACTTTTCAAGTTGGAACTCAAGGCTTCTAAGCTCTAGGGTCTCATTTAAAGAGCTCTTGGCTTCTTGGATCTTGGCCAGACTCCCATGATCTAGAAACTCACAATACAACTTGAGGGTCCATGCATCTTAGTGAGCCAAGTCCACATATCTTGAGTTACAATATGAATGTCCCAGTATGAGACATGCACATGGAGCAAAGCAGAATTTGTTCTCAGACTGACCAAAGTGGTGAAGGAAAAGTAGTGTTCCAGACAGCACAGTGTATTTGATAATATGGTAGCTGGACAGAGATGATGGCAATGGAGAGAGAAAGAGGTTAGCCAAGACATTTTACAGAAGCAGATTTTGGGGTATTTCTGGAACATCTCCTAAAGTACTAGGACATATCTCAGTGTACCATGATATCACAAGAAGCGTCAACTCCTGTTTTCATTAAGAGAGAGGGTGGGAAGAAGCCCATAAATCCAGAAGTAAAATCTCAACACCTAGCTACAGGTAGAGGTAATAGAGAGAGTCAAATAAAGAATATAGGAATGGGTTTCTCAGACAAGGTAGGGAAGAATGAACATGAAAGCAGAAAAGCCTAAGAGAACTGTGAATATCTCTGGATATTCAGGCTCCAGAGATGAACCCTGGACACAGGCACGGAATCTGACTTATAACATGCAGAGTCCTTCTGCCTCAGTGTCGAGACAGTTCCTCTTAACAGCTTTCTTGTGAGGTACCAAGCTGGTCAGCTTCAGGACCAGCTCTCAAAGCTACTGAGGTTATTCTATAGTCTGTGTCCCTTTATCGACTGTATCAGTGAGAAGGATGGCTTTAAGCGCAGAGGTATCTAAAGTAGAGAACTGAAGATAGACAAGGAGCAGACCTCCCTGGTGACAGTCAGCAAAGCAGCCTCATACAACCATGTGCGCAGAAGCCATATTTCAGAGTCCAGAGGGGAGCGGAGGAAAGAGCATCCGGGCTTGTGTGTCTATCCATCATTTATGAAGTCTGGCAGGGGAAAGAGTTATGGGACCATTGGGAGAAGGTGTAGTGAGCTTGGAGCAAGTTCTTATCAAGGAGGAGCAGATGGAAAGGGGTAATGCTTAAGAACAAAAGGTGCAGGGATGAGCGCAGGAGAGCAGAGCAGAGAGAAAGGGTGTCTGGTCCTAAGAATGTGAGAAGGTCTGGGGGCAGGCACAGGATTACCCCCTCCCCTGACTACTAAATCATAGGTGTTTCCTGAAGCCTGGAGAATTATATTCTTGAGTGTCTAACCTGAGGGTTGTCGCTGGACTTGCAGGTTGATGAACCTTGTTTAAGGAGCAGCATGGCTGCTGCCTCTGCTCGTTCTGAATTCACTCAAAAATCTGAATTCATTGACTTCTTTGTTGTTAAAAAGTAGATGTCAAGGGGCCAGTTTCTGCCTTTTAAATTTTAAAAATTGTTTATTATTATTATTGTTATTATTATTGTTGTTGTTGTTGTTGTTACTATAATTATCATCATCATCATTATCATTAAAATATGTGTTAGAGAGAGAAAGGGAGAGCAGCTAAAGAGGGAGAGAGCACACATACCACTGTTCACATGAGGAGATTAGAGGATACCTTTCAGGAGTGGGTTCTCTTCTTCTACCCTGTGGGTTCTAAGGATCAAAGTCACTTTGTCAGGCTGGGTAGCAGGAACTTTTACCTGCTAGGCCATCTTATCAGCCTTCAGCTAAATTTTGGCTCTGCCACTTATCAAGTGTGTGAGTTTGGGCACATAGTAAATGTCTTTGTGCTCTCAATTCCTGCTGTGCTGGAGAATCACAGTGCACCCTATCATGAAAGACTTTGAGGATGAGTTATTTGTTCATTTTGGTGCAAAGGGATGGGAGTTCTTATACGTAAAAAAATAATGAAATTAAAAATATACAGCCCATGGTGTTCATTAAAAAAAAGTTCATGGTGCAGGAATTAAATCAGTAGACACAAACATGGTGGGAGCAGGCCAGCTAAGCTGCCTGCTGGGATGGCTGCCAAGAACTTTTGCTAGGCGTCTGCTTCTCACACCTGAAGGAGAATATGAACGTTTACTTGTCTAATGTGGTCCTTACACACTTCAACCTTTCATGCATTTCACAATGGGAACTTAGCTGTTTAGCACAATGCTCTCAGAAACATGATTACATGTCATAATTACAGCCCTACTTGGGTACTAAGAAATATGGACTATAGACATGTCACGTGTAAGATTGATCACCTCTGGAAAATTGTCTACTTTCTCCATGGGAAAGTGTGTAGTGCCCTAAAACAGAATCCAGGAGGGTAAGGAGGCCCCACGGCAGCAGAGCAGTGAGTGAATATATATATATATATATATAAAAAATATGGAATATATGTATATTCCATATATATTCCATACATACACACACACACACACACACACACACACACATATATATATGGAATATATATATATATATATGGTATATATGGAATATATATATGCCTATGTATATATCCATCCTTTTTACGCTCACATACAGTGAATTCCTCACAGTCCTCCCAGGGAAGAGCTTTCTTCTTCACCTTGAAGTTACTGGCTATGATGTTCCCACTTTCTGGAATTCCATTCCTAGGTTGTCCTGATCTCCTGACCACTTCCATTTCTGTGCTGCTTCAGTGCCTAACTTAGTGCATGGTTCGTAGTTACTGCTCAGTAAACAGTTAACATTGCAGACATAAACAAACAAATCTTACACTTTGAGTCATTGAAGCTCTCCTAAACACAGTCCATTTTTGTTGTTGCTGTTGTTTTTTTTTTTTTTTAATTTGGTTTTTTAAAGAATAGCCATAGAGTTTTCTAGTGTAGTAGTGGGTCATAGAGTAAGCTATCTCATCGGACTTCCACTTGAAATGTGATTAGGAATGAGCAATCAAACTTTCCTGAGGCTACTAGTGACTGCAGGTGAGAAGTGTCCAAATGTCGACTGGGGAGCCCCTCTACAGCATGGAGGACACTAGATGACGTCATAGAGGACACTAGATGATGTCATGGAGGAAACTAGATGATGTCATGGAGGAAACTAGATGATGTCATGGAGGAAACTAGATGACGTCAGAGGAGCATGGTTGTGCAAGCATGCTCTTGGTTCCTGTCTTTACTTAAGTTTTAAATATTTTGATTGTTACAGAGTTCTTCCATTAAATATGAATTTAAAAACATTTCACCCAGACATTCCAGTTTGGTTGTGGAAGTTTGGGGGAATGGTTTGAATTATTCTTTTCCCCTGGTATCATTGTCTCATTGCCTGCCTTTTCACAAAGCATAGTAAGGATTTGTCACTAGCTTTTCCATTGCCATCAGAATACGGTGATGATGCCATTTAAAGCATGTGCATACACTGACAAGCATTGATGGAACCTTCACCTAACGTACAGACAAGTGCTGCTAACAAACTTTCATGACCTGGTTGGCCTGATAACAAGAAACACTGCACTCTATGGTTAAAGTCAAGCCAAAAAGCTAACCCAAGAGCTGAGGAAAAGTGTTGTCTACCGGTTATCTGCTTACCTCTCTCTCTGTCTCAGAGCTAGAAGGGATTGCAAGGATTGTCTAGACAAATCCTTTTGTTTTCATTTTTTCATGCACCTTTTGTCTGCTTTTATAATTCTGTCAAGCTAAGAAATGGGTGAAAATGAGCACACCTGTCAACTTGGCTTGCGTTGGATTGTAAGCACTGTGGCCTGTCTGTGAAATGAGGACAGCAAGCACAATGACAGAGACTGGCCGTTTCTGAAATTAGAAAAGGGAAAAAAGAGCATCAGTGAGAAAGAGAAAGAACTAAAGGTGGGGAAGATGGAGTGGGTCTCCTAGCTACCGTACAGATGTGCCAGCTGAGTATCTAGAGGACAGCATGTGTGTTATCAACGTAGGTTACAGCACACTGGTGCGTAGTTACCGACATCTTCACTTGACAGTTGAGCAAATCAAACTGCAGAAAGTTGAGCTGGCTTACTCAGCTAACTGACACAGAGTTAGATTCATAGTCAAGACGGCATCCAAAGTCAGTGCACAGCCCATTTCTGCTGACCCTGAAGACTTGGCATTTCATACCATCCATAACCTTTTCACTCCGTGGAAAACCTTGGGGGGGCAAGCTTTGTGGCTAGTCAGTGTCAACTGGCTGGGAATCAGCTTGGCAGCCTTGCAGGTAGTCCTTCATCTATGGCAAATTTATGTTTTCATCCATCAGTAGCAACCTGGAGCAGAGTCCCATGCACATAGGAAATAAATACTCTCTTCTAGTGATTATCATCAATCTTGACATGACTTGGAAGCACAGATTGCCTCAGTTACAATAGAAATGGCCATCTCTTTCAACATTGTGGCATCAAGCATTCAAAAGATGCTCACAGACAGTCTGATGAAAAGGTAGCTGTGGTGACGGGAGCAACCACACCATAAGGAGATGAGCTGTCTTTGCACAGCCGAGGGTGAGGGTTTCTGGGGCACCATTTTATTGAGATTTCTGATAAGAAGCCTGGAGCAATGGAATCTCATCAACATGTGAATTCAATGAAATACATAATCAAGTGGAATAAGATGCAATTAACAGGAATAGTCCGGTTGAGAGAGCTGATGCTCAGCTCAGCATCTCTACAAACCAAGCTCATTTTATCATCATGTCTATGTCCTAATCTGGCTAACCATCACTTCCAGCCAAGCTCATACATTCCCTTATTTCCTTGATCTGGTAACCAGCTCACAGCCTACTGTCCTTGAGGTCCCCGAAACCAAAAAGACAATAAGAAAAAAAAAAGATGTTTTATTCTTACTTGTATTAACAGGGGAAGCCATCATCCATGCAAATAAATAGTATGACTGGATTTATTTGCCCTGAGCTTTAAAAGCCAGGCAGTACCTCAAAAGCTTGAGAAACATCTTTTAGGTTTACTTTAGTTTTTGTTTGTTTGTTTGTTTGTTTTTAGTGTGACTTATGACATATGATACATGGCACAGTTTCTTGCCAGGCTAGTTTGAACCAATAGTGATGCCACACCTCATCAATTTAAAACTGAATTAAGTCAGTCCTTTCTGTATTATATTGCTGTACAAAATGCATGTACAGTAAATAAAGATTTTTTTTTCAATTTCCACTCCCAATTTCTTGGAGAATCTACATAAACTGTATGCTGCACATCCTACCAACAGTTTTTGTCTGTTTTCATCTATATATTTTATTTTTGGTTTTTTGAGACAGGGTTTCTCTGTATAGCCCTGGCTGTCCTGGAACTCACTCTGTAGACCAGGCTGGCCTCAAATTCTGCCTGCCGCTGCCTCCCAAGTGCTAGGATTAAAGGAGTGCACCACCACTGCCCAGCATATGTACTGCGGTGTATCTTTTTCCTTAAAGGGTGGGACTCTATACATTGCTTTGACTTTTGGATTTAGCTGATTCTTCTGTCTAATAAACGTTTACTGAATGTTACCAATTGTATGAGCAGGCTAAAGGCTGCTTTCCATCTCAGAACAGATGAGGACTAGCTAATGCATGTCTTCTGAACGTTCCACAGAAGCCACCTTTTAAACAGTGTGCCTCCCAAGAGTTGTTTGCATCCTAACAACAGATAAGATAATGAGGGCACTAAATCCGAACTTAATCCATGGCAACAGCCATCAGTTCACAGACTTGATGGTCCATTTCAATTGCTGTATTTTTCCAGATAAAAAAGCTGAGGTTCTTTGAGGTTATGTTGCTTGTCTGGAGTCCCACAACTGGTGACTGGCAAGGCAGAGATGACAGGCTATTTTCTAGTCTGTTAAGTCAGTGCTGATTCCACTACATCTGACTGCAAAACAACTCCCCGAATCAAGAAGTGGGGGTTGGGGGACCTGAATCACAAAACCTAGCTTATGCAATGAATTGCTACCCAACTGAAACTCACTCACGCTTCGTGTAGATGTCACCCAGGAGCCCTCTGCAAAGATTACCTTCTTATTTTCCTGCCCCAACCTGCCCATCTCATCCCTTCTCCCTGTTCTCCTCAAAGACCTGAGGGTCTCACATTTGCATAACACTTTGAAGCCAGGCAACATTCTTGATGTGAAATGAGATGTTACCCAAGTTTCCTAGGGAAGGCATTCATCTGTGAATGTATTGCTAGGGATTTAGTTTTCAATTTGGCACCTTGCCAACTTGAACCTTAAGAAATGAATCCCCAAAATGAATGCATTTGATATGTCATCTTTAATCAAACAATTTGCTCTTCCTTATGCTTATCTGGAAAGTTTTGCTCATGATATGGCATAAATAAAAGTACGACTTCTAAACAGGCTACTTCTATTTCCCTGCTCTGTTAAATTAAAGGCCTCAGCTGTGTCATTCATTAGCTTTGTGATGCTGGGCCAACGCCCTGCCTTTCTCAGAATTCTCACATGTAGAATTCAGAAGCCTTGAAAGGGACGGGAAGATGGAGAGAATGACTAATACATGAAGGCTGTACTTTAAAAATTAAAGTCTAGTTCTCCATCTCTATATTACTCTACTTTTGTGGAAATTCTTGGAAATGGATGTAAATATATGGAGTTTTTACACTTAAGGTTGACACTGTTGATCTATACAAGTTAAACACGTGCATTAAGTCTCAATTTCCCTAGTTGTATTGGTGGCTCACCTCACCTGGATGTACACATATTCGTATGCTTGCAGAGACTCATAGAATCTGAAAGGTGAGTAATAAGAGCCAGAAACCAGAGACCCAATGCTGAGGTCTCTCCTTTCACTGAACATAGGTAGATTAGCCTCTCCTTTCTATCACCATGCCTCTTGTTCCCCATGAAGGTGGTTATATGTATGGATATAAGATAGCAGCCTTTCAAGTCTGGACTGTGGTTATCTAGGATCCTGACAGTGAAAGCAGAGAAAGTTAGTCAAATGTGACAGTCATATTCACATGCGATGCAGGGCCTTCACACTCATGGTTAGCTCCACCTGCAATGTCTGCTTTGAAAAAATCTGCACATCTCCAATCCTGAAGTCATATGTTTGTTTACACATGGGCTATCAGGTAGGCCTTCCCTGATAATGGTGGAAATATTCAGCCACTACCCTTTAATTTGCTTTGATTTATATTTTCTCAGCAACACTGAGAAATCCTTTAACTTTCTATTCATGAATTTGCTCATTCATCTGTTTGTGACCCGTCTCTCTTCCTACAATATAAACATTATGAGGTATTCTGTATATTTTGTTCATTATCACATGCCCCAAACCCCAAAGGATGCCTGAAGTTTACTGGGTAAATGTATCAGAAGAGAAAAATCAGTAGTATTTTGAATGTGGGTCTAAGATGCCAAAAGCAATGGCCACATCCAAAAGACAAAAAGCGTGGCCATCTCAAAATGTGCAGAAGCTCCAGAGAGCACAGTGAGAAATGGAACTCAAAGCAAGGCATTGGTTCCAGAGGACTAATCTGAATGAGGCTTCGCTTTGCCTACTCTCCTGCCATTTTAGGAACACTTTCCTGCTGATCCCCAGTGCATGTCAGATCCCACACAGACAGCCAACGGTGAAGCTCACAACCTCACATTTCCAGGGTAACCAAATTTTCCAGTTTGGCTTGTTTTGTCCATTAGTAGCCTCAGGTCTCTTGTATTCTTACAAAATCCATTAAAGCCTTTTCCTCTTCTAACCCATTTGTGACCCTTAGGATATTCTTGCTGTTAGCAATTGAATATGTTATGGTACATATTTTAATACTTTTACCTTAATTATGTGTCTCTTTTAGAATTTTATCTTTAAAAATATGGGACTTATTGAAAACCATTTCCAGTTACATTGTGGTCTCTAGGTAAGGCCCCTCCCTACCGAACAGAATCATTTATAGTCTTCTTGTCTGAACTTTTCTTTGAGATAACCCTCCTCCCCAACACATAAACTTAGCCCTGGAAATTATTTCAGTACTCTTAGATGAAGAGATTTTGGTTGCCTTTTGCCTAGGAAGTCCTTTAAGAATTCCTCCCCTGACTCTCATATTCCTCTCATGAAATTATCTCCTGAATGTCCACATCACTTTGGCTAAGAATTAGTTGCAAGTGAAAAGTCCACCTGAGGCATCCTCTCCCCATGGAGACATGTGATTGCATAAAGGATGTCCAGGGTGTCTGTAAGCATCATGTCACCAGTGTGTGAATATTTGTCCTCAGTCCCTATCTTGCCTCACTGTGGTGGCCATCTATTTGTAGTATCAGGAACACATCATTCCTTCATCAGCTCAAATAGTCTCCATTGTCTTCCCATAATGATGTCATCTCACTTTTTCTTCTGCCAGTTATAGTTCCCAGGATTCCACCCTCAGGTTTGAATCACATGAGTCATCAGTATTTATGCATGTAAATAGCTCGTGCTGTTTGGAGTTGTAGAAATGAATCAGTGATTAAGGTGACTTTTGTTCTTTCAGAGGACTTGTGTCTAATTCCCAGCACCCATGTCAGGTGGCTCGCAACACTCTACAACTCCAGTTCTAGGTGGTCAGACAACCTCTCGGGACTAGGCTGACATCTACTCACACATGTGTGTCTATGTATAGACATAGACACGTTTACGTAAATAAAGATAAAGTAAATCTTTCAAAATGTTTTTAAAGCACTTGTTAAAATGTTCATGTTGTTGATAAAATTTTCCCCCAGCTATGACTGCGATTGCAGCTTGTCTAACATATCTTCCCTTACCCTGAGCAGGTTAAAGCATTCCCTCTCTATACTTGCCTCCTTTGATGACTATCACAATCCTTTTTTCAAGTCTCCCAATCATGGATATTATTAAGATCTTCAGGAATTGAACATTTGTGATTGAGGGGAAAGCTTTAGTGTAGGGGAATCCTGGTAATTATCTTCATATTTCACCATAATGGTAGATGAAACTAATTTAATATACCTAAGAGGTTCCAACAAGTTATGACACATTATATATAGTATTAAAATCTCATGTAGTATTCTATACATCTATACAATTATTGTCAATTAAAAATAAACAAGACATTTGTTGACTGAGGGCCTGATATCCTTCAGCCCATTTGTGACGTGCAGATGCCATGTGGCCTAACTTTGGCTATTTTTTCCCTGTGACTAGAGAACTATGCCAGCAGAAATGTGCCAGAGAAACAGGTCCATAAATAGATCATTACTCACCGGGAGAGATGCCAAATGGCCTTGTTCTGTGTCCAAGAAAACACTGGGACTCCTGAAAAGCAGAATGAAAAATGACAAGTGAACTTATCATTTTACAGGGAAAACAGAAGGCATGAGCATAAGATAATAAGATGTTTGAAGCCAGGAACATTTGAGGGAAGATGTGTCAGGGTTAGCCTGAGCTAATTCAAAGCCTTCAAGATCCTAGAGCTCTTGACTTTCTCAGAAACTATAAACTTCCTGCTAAATGTCTTCTATGTTGCTTCAAGGCATTCAAGATCCCATCACTATAGCATCTGAGGCTGTTCTGTAAGCGTGAGGCTCACAGCAAGATGGTAAACCATAATGATCAGAGATTCCTGTTAAGGAAAAGTGTTTTTTTTTTTTTTAGGTAAAATATAAAGATGAATATGGTGCTGTACATTGCAGAGAAACATTGATTTTATAATAGGAAACATGCACTTTTCCTAATGTATTGGTAGTGACGCTCAGGCTTCAATTGCCACTAATCCTCAGGGGCCAGGAGAAAGCTTCCTTCAGAGCCACTTTCCAGGAAATGACCACTCACAAGTGAAGCCTTAAAACACAGGAAGAGTATAGCTGTGAATAACTGAAACAAGCTTAATATAGCCACTCTACTAGAGAGCGTTAACAGTAAGAAATGCACACCAATGAGAGTAAAGTATGCAAACACATAAACTACACAGTGTAAATGGCCAATGGCTTGAGATTTGGTTCAATTTCACAATGAATAGATGAATAAAAACTCAAGTTCTCACTTTGCAGCTGTCCAATTAGTACAATGTAAAAAAAAAAAAAAAAAAAAAGAAGACATTGACTACAGATGCAAGCACATGCCTGAGTGCTTATGAAAAAACACATTGACCAGATAGTCTTATGAGTTTTTGTCTCTAACTAGAAAATATTCTCAGAATTGGAAGTGCATATATCTTTTCATTCAACAGTCTGACTGGAGAAAGAAAAAACAGCACGAGTATGAGTATATGAGTATATAGGTTTTATTATGCTTCGACTTAGCAATTGTTTGACTTTTTGTTGCCTTTCATATTTTCAACGTATGGTGGGTTTGTTAGGTGGAGATTGTGTACCCAATTGGATAGAATTCAGCAGAAAAAATATGGGAAGAAATCTTAATTCTTTTTTTTAATTAGATTATTTTCTTTATTTACATGTAAATTTTTTCTTTCCCAGGTTCCCCTCCAAAAAACAAACAAACAAACAAAAACAACAAGAA
>JADRCD010193313.1:0-11455 GCA_019843815.1 Montemys delectorum | reverse complement strand
TAAAACTTGTTTAGTAGCACACTTTAAAGTAGTCTTTTTAAAAAATAATTGGATATTTTATTTATTTACATTTCAAATGTTATCCCCTTTCCCAGTTTTCCCTCTGCAAACCCCCTATGACATCCCCCCTTACCCTGCTTCTATGAGCATGTGCCCCCCACTTGCCCACTCCTACCTCACTGCCCTCACATTCCTCTACATTGGGGCATTGAGCCTTCACAGGACCAAGGGCCTCCCCTACCACTGATACCAGATAAGGCCTCTTCAGCTCCTTCAGTCCTTTCCATAACTCCGTCATTGGGGACCCTGTGCTCGGTGCGATGGTTGGCTTCGAGCATCCCCATCTGTATTGTTCAGGATCTGGCAGGGCCTCTCAGGAGACAGCTGTATCAGGCTCCTGTCAGCAAGCACTTCTTGACATCCACAATACTGTCTGCATTTGGTCTCTATATAGGATGAATCCCCAGATGGGCAGTCTTTGGATGGCCTTTCCTTCAGTTTCTGCTCCACACTTTGTCTCCATATTTGCCCCCATGAGTATTGTGTTCCCCTTCCTAAGAAGGACTGAAGAACCCACATTTTGGTCTTCCTTCTTGAGTTTCTTCTTGTTTGTGGATTGTGTTTTGGGTATTCCAAGCTTCTGGGCTAATATCCACTTATCAGTGAGTGCACACCATGTGTGTTCTTTTGTGATTGGGTTACCTCACTCAGGATGATATTCTCCAGATCCATCCATTTCCTTAAGAATTTCATGACATCATTGTTTTTAATAGCTGAGTAGTACTCCATTGTGTATATATACTACATTTTCTGTATCCATTCCTCTGTTGAGGGACATCTGGGTTCTTTCCAGCTTCTGGCTATTATAAATAAGACTGTTATGAGCATAGTGAGGCATATGTCCTTATTACATGTTGGAGCATCTTCTGGGTATATATATGCCCAGGAGTGATATAGCTGGGTCCTCATGTAATATTATGTCCAATTTTCTGAGAAACTGCCATTAATTTCCAGAGTGGTTGTACCAGCTTGCAATCCCACCAACAACGGAGGAGTGTTCCTCATTCTCTACATCCTCCCCAGCATCTGCTGTCACCTGAGTTTTTGATCTTAGCCATTCTGACTGGTGTGAGGTGGAATCTCAGGGTTGTTTTGATGACTAAGGATGTTGAACATTTCTTTAGGTGCTTCTCAGTCATTCGGTCTTACTCAGTTGAAAAATCTTTGTTTAGCTTTTTACTCCATTTTTAATAGGGTTATTTGATTCTCTGGAGTCTTAACTTCTTGAGTTCTTTGTATACATTGAATATTAGCCCTCTATCAGATATAGGGTTGGTAAAGATCTTTTTTCAATCTGTTGGTTGCCTTTTTGTCCCTATTGACAGTGTCCTTTTCCTTACAGAAGGTTTGAAATTTTATGATGTCCCATTTATCAATTCTTGATCTTAGAGCATAAGTCATTGGTGTTCTGTTTAGGAAGTTTTCCCCTGTGCCCATGTGTTCGAGTCTCTCCCCCACTTTCTCCTCTGTTAGCTTCAGTGTATCTCGTTTTATGCGAAGGTCCTTGATCCACTTGAATTTGAGTTTTGTACAAGGAGATAAGAATGGGTAGATTGGCATTCTTCTACATGCTGACCTCCAGTTGAACCAGCACCATTTGTTGAAAATGTGGTCTTTTTTTCTACTGGATTGTTTGAACTCCTTTGTCAAAGATCTAGTGATCATAAGTGTGTGGGTTCATTTCTGGGTCTTCAATTCTATTCCATTGATCTTCCTGCCTGTCACTGTACCAATACCATGTAGTTTTTTTATCACTATTGCTCTGTAGTGCAGCTTGAGGTCAGGGATGGTGATTCCCACAGAAGTTCTTTTATTTTTCTGAATAGTTTTCACTATCCATGGTTTTTTGTTATTTCAAATGAATTTGAGAATTGCTCTTTCTAACTCTGTGAAGAATTGAGTTGGAATTTTGATGGGGATTGCATTGAATCTGTAGGTTACTTTAGGCAAGATGGCCATTTTTACTATATTAATCCTGCCAATCCATGAGAATGGGAGATCTTTGCATTCTTCGAATTCTTCGAATTCTTTCTTCATAGACTTGAAGTTCTTGTTGTACAGATCTTTCACTTGTTTGGTTAGCGTCACACCAAGATACTTTATATTGTGTGTGACTACTGTGAAGGGTGACATTTCCCTAATTTCTTTCTCAGCCCATTTATCCTTTGAATATAGGAAATCTACTGATTTGTTTGAGTTAATTTTATTTATTTTTTGTTTTTGTTTTTGTTTTTCGGGACAGGGTTTCTCTTTGTAGCCCTGGCTGTCCTGGAACTCACTCTGTAAACCAGATTTCTTGACTCAGAAATCTGCCTGCCTCTGCCTCTCAAGTGCTGGGATTAAAGGCGTGAGCCACCACTGCCCGGGTTGAGTTAATTTATTATCCAGCCACTTTGTTGAAGTTGTTTATCAGGCTTAGGAGTTCTCTGGTGGAATTTTTAGTCACTAAAATATACTGTCAAATCATCTGCAAATAGTGATATTTTGTCTTCTTGATTTACAATTTGTAAGTTAATCAATTAGGTTACCTCTGTGTCCTGAGTTTAGTCCTCTAAATCAATTAACCATCTAATTAACCAACATCCTTATAATCAGTTTTTGACAACTCGTAGTTACCTCATGACATCATAATACATCCCAAACTAAGTCTTTTCCTGGCTCAGTTTCTTTCATTACCACAGATGTTCCCATTTTTCATGTGCTATGAAGCCCAAGCCAGCAAACTGAATATGAGCCTCATCTTTATGTATAATATCCCCTTAGATGCAGATCAAGAATTTACTGGGCCTAGTGAGGTGGCTCAGGGGTAAGAGCACGGACTGCTCTTCAGAAGGTCCTGAGTTCAAATCCCAGAAACCACATGGTGGCGCACAACTATCTGGATTGCGATCTGATGCCCTCTTCTGGTGTGTCTAAAGACAGCTACAGTGTAGCAACATATAATAATGAATAAATCTTTAAAAAAAAAATTCTATTCTTCCTCCTTTCAACTCTCACTGTCACCACTGTGATCTGAACCTCTAACTATGTCTCTCCTTTTCTGTCAAGCCATGAGGTGACTGTATCACAGAGTGCTTTTCTGGGTAGAAATATGATGGCAATGCTTTCTGGATTAAAGAGAGTTCATCACTCATAACGATAAACTCCAGACTCCTCAGCATGGCCCAGCCAGCTCTCAGTGAGCTGCCCCTTTCCAGCATTGCCTTCATCACCGCTGGCCCTCTACTCTTTTCTGTTCCTGCCTGAGGTCTCCAGGTAGCTTACTGGCCTCTGGAAATCAGCTGGTAAAGCTCTGCCAGCAGAGATGACCCCCTCATCCAGCAGATCTGCTGTTCTCCAAGCCATTCCTTAAGGTCTGGGTGCCCAGGAAATCCCTGGGCCCATTTGCCCCATGCCCCATGCTGATTGCCCCTCTGCTAGGATGTGCTCAGTTTTCTGGCCCGGCATCCATTGTGCTGTGGCATACCCTTTGGAAACTGTCTTCCTCCTTCCCACAGGTGGCTGCTGCCTTAGGCTAAGAATCAGTGCCTCATATGTTACTCTTCCTCAGTTATCCCTTTTCAATTTTTAGGAATCCGAAAGTCACTTTTTAGATTACAGTTTTTATTTTAGACGTGACTGAGTTCCTGGTAAGTAACTTGAGGATTTGGATCCTTGAATTTTCTCCCACCTGTGCTTACCTGGCACCTACTGACCACTTTGCCCTGTTAGCCTTCATTATAATCACAGCAGTGTTTATGGTCATCAGAAGAACCAACGTTTATAAAATTGTCACATTCTAAATATTCCTTGTTTCCTTATTATATATTAAAACAAAATCCCTTATATATGGTAATTTGTATTCAGGAGAGACATACTGGCTCATGATTCTTGAGGTTGAGATATCTAAAATCAGAGCTTCTGTGAATTCTGTTTTTGTAAAGGGCTCCCTCTCCTCTCCACAAATAATACCTTGTTCCTTGAATCTATATGGTGGTGGTGGGGTGACCAACTCCCCAACGCCCTTTTTAAGGGTAATGTCCCCATCCATTTGAGCTACTCCTCCTGACTTAGTAACTTCATAATGGCTCTCCTCCCAAGGATTACAATGCTGTTGGTGCACCAGCATGCAGGCCATAGCAATTGCTATCACATTGTTTATTTTTATGTTGTTAATGCAAACTAAAAACAAAGTGCTTAAGATTTGTGTTTATCTGTCTCTGGCTTTTCAAACTTCTTATAATAGACCTGCGTAAATATCCATGGTTGGTCTTCTAAATGGCCAGACATCAGATCTTAAGGCCTGTTTCCTCCTCTCAGCTTCTTTCTTCCCCCATAAACTGCAGACTGCTCTGGGCCTAGGTCCTGGCAATCCTGGGAGTCTTCTTAAATTCCCTGGTTGTCTTCTACCTTTTCTGAGTCTCATTTTCTGCCTCCCCCATTTGTTTTTTGCTTTGTTTTTACTCTTTATTTTGCCAAAGCACCATGTATTAGTCAGCTTTCTGGGTTTTTTATCAAAATATCCAAGACCTGGGGGGAACATTTCTTTGGGCATTCCATTTAAGAGATTTTAGTCTATTATCAACTGATTCCATTGTTTCCAGGCCATGGTAAAAGACAAGTTCCAGGTCAGGGTGGGACAGTAATGCTCATTTCATTGTCATCAGAAGCACCCTGAAAGGAACAATGTCCCATGTCGTAAGCATTTGTCACCTCTCTGCAGTTCATCAAATATCTCATCAGTGGATTGATCCATTGCTGAGGTTTAAACTTTCATGAGCCAATCACTTCCCAAGAGCTCTGTCAACTAAGCCATTAGCATGTGGATTCTGAAGATCCAATCCCTCCCCCATGGCCTGTGTCTAAGCAATCATATCTAGATGACTGCATTGTCTGAGCATGGCTATTTTCTGTCCCCACCTTACTGTCAGTTGAACTATTGGTTACCTGGAAATAATTCTCTTCAGAAGCTAGGAATCATTTATCTCTTCTCTTTTGGCATTCAGTTTGCTATTGAGAAGTCTAGTCTCATCCTCAGTTATTTCCTTTGTAAGCTGTTTGGGTTTGATTGCCAGTTTTTAGCCTTCAGGAAACTTGTATGCATTTTTTCTTGGTTGTGTGAAATTTTAATGTTCTATCTTGGCTGAAGAAAATGACGTATGGGCCCATGCTCTATGTTGAGGAGTTCCACAAATCCTTGGGATGTTATCTTACTCTTACTTGTAATAAGAGAATGACTTTCAAAATAGTGTTCCTTCGCCATACCAGGTTGAGACCAAATTTTCCAGCTTAATCCTTGACATCACCTGGTGGTCACTGCCAACATCTCCCACTAATATAGCACCTAACCATCATAGCCCACCATTCTCTGAATTCTCCCCATACTTCATTTTCCTCCATCCACAGACACCAAGACCTCAGCTGTTCTCAGCTGCTGCTCCTCCTTCCCATCCTCACCTCATTGATTCTACTTTGGAGATGTCCCCTCCCAGACTGGCCTTTGTCCATTTCCCTCAATACTGCACTTTTCAAAGTTTCATTTACAAATTATGGGAGGCAGTGTGTTATTCAGTCCTGCTGGGGCACTATTTCAGGTAGTCTATTTCACAGAAGAAATGAGGCTGTATTTTTAATGTAAATTGGCCTTATTTCCTATTTTCATAGTAGAAAGATGTATGAATAAATATTTAAACAACTTTAAACATCTTTGGATTTTGCACATTTGCCTCTGTCTCTGCTATCTCTTCTTCTAAGACCTTTCTTCCTCTGATGGTGTCCACCCTTTCACATCTACCTCAGTCTGTAATTCTGCAAACAAGAGGGAGTTCTTGATAATCCGTACAACCTAGGTATAATACACAGTGATGCTCCAGTGCACAATACCATATGCCAGGTAAACATGTGTTGGATAAGTATGAAACACATCTAGCATGAGAAGAACATCCTCCTTATATCTAATCATCTTATATATTAGTTCTATTTAACATGAATAGAGTTGTCATGCCCAAGAGTCTATTTAAACTTCAAATCAGAGGTTCTTTAGCAATGATATGAGACATGATTATGTCCCCAACCAAGAATATAAGCAAATATAATGGAATAGAAAACTTGTTTCTATGAAATAATTGTATTTTGCTACCTGTAAAAATTAAATAAAGCCAGACAGTAGTGGCACATGCCTTTAACCCCAGGACTCAGAAAGCAGAGGAGGTAGACCTCTGTGAGTTCCAGGACAGCCAGGTCTACACAGAGTAAACCTTGCCTTGGGGGGCAGGGGGTGATGAATGGTATGAGCTCTTCCTCAGATATCCCTGTCTTCCAGGAGCTACTCATCTCCTACATAGAACAGTCTAGGAAACAGCACAACTTTCCAAAAGACGTGCTGTCATGTGCCGTATGCACTGAGCTAGCACACATGTGGCAGGGCATGGTCTCAGATAGTCTCAGTCTCTGCCTTGAAGTAGTGGTTGGTAGGAGCTAGCTTGGAGAAAGAAAGTGGGAAAGGCACTCAATATAGAGAGCTGCATGTTCAAAGGCATGAAAGCAGCAGTGTGAGTCACCTCATGAGCCCAAACTGCCAGCATCTGTCTCCAGGCACCAGCAGGATCAGCCTTTCTGGCCATAATGCAGTCAATACCCAATAATAAGTTAGCGTTCATACAGTGTAATCATCTAGGACCAGCCGTACTCAGTCAGTTATAACTGGTTTACAATCCAGGAGCAACACCAACACTTTTATATTTAGCTGTCACCCTGTTCTCCTTTCCCCTAAGCCAATTCTCTATTTTTCTCTTCCCTGCTTTTTATTTGCAAGCAAACATAATACTAAATTTAAAAAATAAATTAAATTCTTTTATTTATTTAAATGTTTACTTTCACTGATAACTACCTTAAATATTTAATATTACATGAACTTATGTTTAGGAAAAATGTACTTGAATTTGAACGAGGATTTTTAAAGATTATGTAGTTACTTTTTAAATTGTCTAAAATATTTAATGTACTTTACAGTAAACATTGAAATGCTTCAAAACTAAATGTATGTGTAAATTGACAACCAAATACTCGGATTCTCACCCACCATTTTTGGTCACACCTCCAAGGTTTAGCTCTCGTCTAAAAATGTTCGGCAGGAGCAGATGGCAAAGCAGCTGATGATAGTTCTATGTATGCATCTGTTTATAAACTGTAAGGAGTGTGGTTTTGTACTCTACCATAGTCACATGTCAGTAGTTGTCTATAAAGAGAGTTGTCTGTAAAGAGTGGCTCCAAAAGGGGAAGACAAAAAAAAGAAAGAAAAAAAAAAACAGTGAACAAAGTTCTTGGGAAAGTGGTATCTTCTCTTTTAGCTGTGCTATTCCATGGAGCATACAGTTTCATGGAGAGAGCTGGCAGATAACTTGCTTTGTGGGGACAAAGACGTCCTTACTGTTCCTTGAGGAATGCTAGCCTTTAAATTATTAATAGCATCTCTGGGTTTACCTTCTTAATTGTAAAAGATAGCTTTCATGAATTATATGTAAGTTTGTACTGATTATTCTGTGTCACCTCAAGTCAGAGGGCAATATTCATATTTTATCTATCAACAGAATTATATATCAGATGTGTGTGCATGTGTGTGTGTGTGCGTGTGTGTGTGTGTGTGTGTGTGTGTGTGTAAGTAGAAATACATCATTCATAGAGTCTTACATGAAAATTTTCTTTGGTACATTTTGGCAGACCCAGCTTCTGTATAATAAAGGTGCTGTCCCACACACCTGGTTGCATTAAGAAATTAGTCTTATGCTTGAAAAAATAACTCATTTCTAGGAGAGAAAATATAATTTATGATGACGGTGCACACTGGAAGTACGTTCCATCTAAATTCATCATGCCATTGGTCTGTATAAGCAGTGCTCCACTCCGCGTCTGGGAAGCCCTGTCCCCTCTGGGGGCAGGACACACGCCCTGTGAGATGGCTCCAATTAAAAAATGGCTGATTAAGGACAGAACTGGATCTTCTTTTGTTTGGAAATTCGTGGTCTACTTCTGGTGTTCCGTCCTTTCGATCCCTGCCATCACCATTGCCTGTTTGCCTGTTGCTTTGACATTGCTTTGGTAACCCTGAAGGCTGATGGAATTCCCTGCATCTCTTTTCACAGAGGGTGATGAGACAGGAGTGATGGATAGTCTGCTGGAGGCCTTGCAGTCAGGGGCTGCCTTCCGCGACAGAAGAAAAAGGACACCAAAGCTTAAAGGTGAATCTTTTCTTGTTTCAAGTTACTTTCTAGGGAAGAACAGGTTCTCTCTTTAATTCTTTTAAAGTCATTTGTCACAAGAGCAGTGCTGTGGGCAGAAGTTGTTTCTAACTTTCCTAACTTTGCCTAATCCCTTGCCGAGACAGGTGTCAGAGTAAGATGCATTCCAGTAGGCTGGTGTCAGTAGTGCATTAACAAATCAATGTGCATTGAACCTAAAAACTCCTGACTAGTGTGATGAGTCTCATCATGAGAACCATATACCCCTTGTCCCAGTGGAGGTTAGGGTCCCACAGTTAAACATGAAGTGAAAGTTCGAAGCATTACTGTTCCAGGTGTTTCAGGGCATTGAAACATTGCGTCACCAATAAAAATTCCTAAGCTTGGAAAAATCACATGATATTCTTTTACTTCTCAAGTTAAACATATTTCTACATTAAATTTCTCTCTGTCTTTCTTAACAGATATTCGGCAGAGTCTCAGTCCAATGTCTCAGAGACCTGTTCTCAAAGTTTGTAACCATGGTAATAAACTTTATTCATAAATTGCATGTTATTCTTACCTGCTTTTATCCTGTTGGTCTGTGATTTTTACTACGCTGCTATTGAAGTTCTCAGGCTCCAGTATAACTAAGAGAGTAAAAACTGCATAGATATGTGTCTTTGCTCTGAGATCATAGGCTCTGTTTTCTATACTGCCTTATTTCCTTGAAGTTGTTTCTTCTGATTTTTTCTAATTAGGTCACAAGTGAATGTTACAGTTATATTTGTAGTTATAAATATAGTTATAGTTATATTGTATATAACTATATAATATAATAGTTATAGTTATAGTTGTAGTTGTATTGTTTGAAGTTACATTTGCACATTTCTGATCATAGTTGGCTTCGGTGGCATTTCAGAGCCATGCAGTTTGATGGCAACAACTATAAAGTAGTGGATTCATCGAGATACATGTGATATACTGAGACCCGTATTCATTTTTCCCTGCCTTATTTGTCAGTGCAGTTACAAATAACTCAACTCTCACTTTGGAGAAACTGTAAATACAGACGCACTGCATGGGCTCTTACAGTGTCACAGCTGCTAAATTAGAGTGACTTCTCTTCATCTCTAACATTTGCCAAGGAGCTGACTGTTTTAAAAGATTCCATGTGAATGTCCTCTGCCCCGTCTGTGAGACTGTCTTAGGAACGTCGGCTCTTACTCATTTGGTTTCTGTTCTGTCAAGTTCTCTGTTCTTGGACTCTGCTGACTTTTGTCGTCACACCATGTTCATCCTTTTTGAATCCCATTGAATCATGGTGAGGTTGTTATCAAAGTTGGCTGAATTTAACAGAAAAACTACCTGACCGATTTCATCAGCAGCTTTGGGGAATACTTTCGAACTCCTTTCTATAAGTTGTAAGGTGTGACTGAGAAGGTATGTGTACCACACTTCTAAGTGACGTAAAATAGTTAATGAAGTAAGAAAACCCAGGCATTCCATGAAGGCTGAGTATCTGTGTGGTTAGAATATTCTCAGTAAATGGTTAAGAAATTACCATAAAGATGAAATTTGTAGTAGAATTTTAAATAGATCTTTCAACTTTTTAAAGTATGCTTCAGCTATTGATTTGCCTTTTACCATTCTAAGAATAGCCAAAATGAATTGGAGCAAGTGACATTCGTTATGAGTAATAAGTAACCCAAAGCCTTAGCTTATGATTGATTTAACTCCATCATGATCCAGAATTATAGATAAAAGTCTAGAGAATAGTGGGGACCTGAACTGTAGAGAGGATTTTGTTTAGCAGAGAAATAAATGGAAATCCATAGAGGCAGAAACCTCTCAGGAGGACAGAGGTCCCGTCAGTCCTGTGGCTGTAGTTAAGTTCTCTGACTACTGCCACACTTCTTTTAATTACATATATTTGAGAATTTTTGACTAATAAAAGTCTTATGTTTATATACAATATCCTTAAAAATAAATTTGGTTCTTTGGATTTCAATCTGGTCAGAAATGGGAAGGAGAAACAGTAAATACCAATATAAAATCACTAAATAGAATTGAATCATTGCATTACTATTAGAATAAAGAATTTTTGATCTTTGTGTCATATCTCCTTTTGTAGTAACAACTCAGCCCCTGTTCAAAATCATAAAAAACAAAAGAACTACCACTAAGCACAATGATTATATTACTATGACAGCATCCTAAGCTTATTTGAAAATAAGTATTGTACATGCTTTGAAGGCAGAAGCTATGTAAGAAAACTTTGTTCTCCAGCCTTGGGGAACCCACTACTCTGACTATTATTAATAAATGTCTGGGCTATAATGGCTCTGCTGTGATTGCTTATAAACTGTGATGTTTCTGTTCATTATGGAAAAGCTGCTTACAATGCTAAAATGTACTATCTTAATGCTTAGGCTGTTGTGACAATTAAGCGAGGAGATTATACAGCAGCCAAACAAAATACACTGTAATGATCAAAAACTCATTCTTCTAATATTAATATAATCAATTAAATTGTATTTAGTACTTTGTGTTGACATTTATCATTTCCTCTAAACATTTTGGACAAAGTAAAATGAACGCAAATGAACAGCCTTACCTTTAAGAATACTGTATATAAACAAAACATTTTAGGCTAAATACTGAAAAGTCCAGGTATACTTAAAAATCTCCTCATTTATAAAGGGTGATGACAATTTGTAGAATAAGATGATATTTTGGAATTACTTGTATGCCTTATAAAAGGCATCATGTTTAAGATAGAATATTAATAGTACAACTGATCTGTGATCGCAATAGAACAGTGAACCCAATTTTTAATTTTTTGTTTGTTTGTTTGTTTTGTTTTTGTTTTTTCGAGACAGGGTTTCTCTGTGTAGCCCTGGCTGTCCTGGAACTCACTCTGTAGACCAGGCTGGCCTCAAACTCAGAAATCCACCTGCCTCTGCCTCCCGAGTGCTGGGATTAAAGGTGTGCGCCACCACTGCCCGGCCCAATTTTTAATTTTTATATGCTTTACACTATTGCCAGATATTTACAAGTTCTGTAGCTATATTGATGTTGATTTCTTAACTTATTTTTGTAATTATTTTAAGCTTTGTAGCCTATTCACATCCTGAATAAGGACTATAGAATAAGCATTAGCTGAGTCACTGGCTACAGAATGCATCCTACGCATTCTG